>VURO01048487.1:29525-44613 GCA_015108175.1 Pelvicachromis taeniatus
AAAATTGAAAAAAAAAAAACAAAAAAAAAACTCCAAAAAAAAAAAAAAAAAAGAAAAGCTGAGCTACATCCTCATTACAAGTGCCATCTCAGACGGGCATGGTGGGAATCGGTGCTGACCTTGGTATCCCGTTTGAATATTGTTTTAATGCCGCGCATGGTAATTGAGAATACAACGCAAACAGTGGACTCTTTTTCAAAGGGAAAGTTATTTTCCCAGGCACTGGGAATGCAAACAATCAAGGAGTGTATTTATTTGTTTGTTCATAATTATCCAACAGACTAATTAAAATATGGATTTATAAATAAATCTCCATGATTTTACCTATGACTACATTAATTTAAACATTTCATCATCTGCTGCTGTATTTATTATCAGACATTTATAATAATAATAATAATAATAATATAACATAAAATATTTACGCTAGTAAGTTGTATTTGCAGTATTTTAGTTTATATCAACACATATTAAATTTAATTTTAATTGTTTCATTAGAAAAACTTATTAGTGAAAGCTTATTAACTAATACTCGAAATGATCAAATAATTCACATGTGATAATATGTCACTTGCTAGCTCAGTACAGCCAATAAATTACAGTGCACTGGGAGAGACGGCCGCTGTTATAAATTGCGTGTGATCAGCGATACGGCAGACAATGAATAAGGATGTCAGGGGAATTGAGGGGAATATGGTTCCTGTTTTCTCAAACAGTCCGAAATGAAAAACATTTCCCTCTATAATCTGGCCAGTGAGAGGTCTGCCATGTGTGCACATCGCTCCTCACTGTGTCACTGCATAACTTTGCAGAGTGAGGAAATAGGCAGTAAGAACTGTGTTACAACACAGGTTGGACTGGTTCAACGTTTGCTGACTGATATTTTGCACGTTTCAATGAATCTTTGTTTGATTACATTGAATGGAAATTCCACAAGCATAACTTCTACAAAAATCTTAGTGTATATACACGTCTAAAAAGTAGCATTCCTAAAAATAAAAATGTGGCAAGCCGCAGTTACAAATGGTACAGTAGGAAAATATAAGAAGGAGAACAGCAGGGGCTGTGAATGGGCCAGTTGTGCAGGTCCAGATGAATGGGTTGGAGATGCCTGACTGTGAAACTGGATCCAAGTCCTGCTGTTTTGGTTTCTTCTGCCAAATGAGAAATTAAAATAACTTCCAACTCCTTGGTCTGTAGGGCGTTGATGGTAGCGGTGACAAGCAATCACACACATTGTCCAGACACACATGCACACAGACATTCACAATGCTTAATGGGGCATTATGTTCAGCAAAAAATTTTAAAAAGGCAGACTTTACCCAAGAAATGCAGGATCACACATGTACCACTATGTGCCATTTCTTTGCATACACTTTCCTTCTTCTTTTCATTTTTTGTTGTGAGATTATTTTGAGTTATTTATAGAGAAACAGTAAAAGTCCAAATATATCAAGTAAGAGGTATATTAATAAATAACAATATTTGCTTTGTTTGCACAATAAATGAACAACATGAGAACCAGAAAATTTATTTGATCTCTGAAATATTTACAAACCAGTTGGTCTTAAAAACATGAAAATACGTTTTCCCATTTTTAAATACCTTCTTTTTTCTGACTTGGTGTTTGCATGGCAAAGCTGAGGACCGTTAGCAAAATCAGACTTTTGCACAGGCACGGCATCTTCTAACATTTTTTGATTTAGCAGCTTGATCTATCTAGCAAACAGTTGAGCTTGTAAACTGGGCACATTTTAATGAAAACATTATACTGTGTATATACCGTGCAAAGGTGTTAAAAATGAGAAACCACTGAAAACTACATCTTACATTCAGACAGTAAGTGGAATTAAAAATGAATGTGTGCATGTGAATGAGGCCAGCTGTGAGGTCTTTTAAATACATACATGTCGCCGGTTTGAGACATTTTTACCTGAAGGGGATAAAAAAAACTGGTTTAAAAACTGGATACTGATTGGTGAGTCCGTGTTAAAGCTGTCAGTTTGAATTTTGGGGCAACATTTAGTACTTTCACATCAAAACTAGCAGAAATTTTCTGTTCAGCTGAGAGCGCATTAAGTGACTAGGAAAGTTGAGCTAACAAAAAACTTTAACAAAATTACTAAAAAACTAAAAAGAAACAAATCTTTAATCTTTAAACACATTTGCTGTGGTTTCTCACTTCCGCTCACTCAGTCAGCGTGAGTCAGATATTAGCATATTATAAAGTCCAGTCAATGCAGTAACAACCAGTCACTGTTAATACTACTACTAAATCTGTTAACATCAAATTTTATCTCGATTTCTTTTCTAGAAGTAATCTCTGACCTACTGAGCAAAAATAGAAATAACCTCTTCTGGAACATTCACTTCAGATGCAGTAAAAGCATGGCTCACTTTGCAGTATAGCAAATCTCCCATATGGCAAAAATCAATAAGCGGTGCGAGACTCTATTGATCATATCTGTATCATGGATGCATACTGACGTCCACCAGCCAAGTAAGTGTGTGTTGATGTAAGTGGGCTGAGTAGGGGTTCATTACAATGCAAACAATATTTCTTTTGAAACCTTTAGCTGCTTTAAAATTACACCTCAGGTAAAAAGACTCTCTTACTGTCAGTCTTTCTTTGGATTATCAGGAGTGTTTTATTTACTTTGTGAGCATCTAAGGTGAAGTGGAGTCCTCCCCACATTCTGAATACGTAACTGCAGTGCAATGCAATGTTATCATAAGCAAAGGCAAGAGGCCGAGGCAGGGGTGGAAAACAGTTACATGCACCAACTTTTTGACAAAACCAAACCAGTATACCAACTGCCTCATTCTTCTTTGGCCATCTTTACCCCACAGGAAAATGATACAGTTAACTAAAGGCAGAACACCTGAAGACTCTCCGGTGCTTTCATGTCATTAAAAATATATATATTGTTCTCATCAGTTCCTATGACATAAAAGAAGTTAATGTGATATGAATGAAACAGCTCAGATAAATTCTCTCATTGATTTCTCTATATATTTGCAGTATAACGACAAGGCACAGGGCTGCCCTCCGCAGGAAGCAAATGGACATAACAGAAATAAAAGGATGCATTCTTGAAAAATGCCTTCTCTGCAAAAAAAACAACCAAAAAAAACGAAAACAAACCGCAGGGACTCGTTGCCTTCTCCGCAACTTACTGAGAATGATCGTTACCCTAACATTTTCTTTCCAACTCCATAACTTCCTTCCTCTCTACTTTGTTTTCTCCCTTGCCTCCTTTCACCCCACCCCCCCAATGTCTCTCTCGGCACCTCAAAGTTATTGATAGTTTAAAGTTATGGGCTAATAATAAGATGGACACTGCATGGCCAGGAGCCTATTATACCCAGGTAATGGATAGTGAGGGGATTTTGAATGACATTGCCAAGAGATTGGATGACGGAGGATGGAGCAATTTATGGCCTACCCAAAGAGCCCCGTTCCCCTTTTCTCTCTCGCTGACACGCACACACACACTATTCACTGCTATTTATCTCTAGCTTGATAAGGAGGCAGATGAGGCGTGTCTGCATTTATGGTGAAGATGTTCATAAAAACTACTGGCTCAGACTGGGAAGTTAGAATTGAGTCAGGGAAACATCATATCTGCTCCAAACTCCATATAGTTCTCTTTAAAAAGTGAAATGCCATATATTAGTTTTTACTTTGTGATGTGTTGGGGTTGAAATGAAATGTGACATGCGGCTGTTGCTTTACATCTACTTGCCATCTACTGCAGCATTGACCGAAACTCCCTAAAAAAAACAACAAGAATAAAAATATTTCTCTATAGCTTTACAAGAAGGCACTACACACGAGCCATCGGAACAACCAGGAAAAATATCAACATTTCTACCTTTTTGTTTTGCCAAACAGAATTATTAAACAACTCAAATAACTTCTGTACAGATGACACGCACATGTCGGGTCTTTTAGTTTCACCCAAAACAAAGCAGCAGTGAGGGCTCAAATTCAGATCCCTTTATGTGTCTGGTCTTCAGTATGTTTGCTCGTAATGGCCCGCTGCAGCTGGTTTGCACTGAGAAATAACAGTAAGGGTAGACATACTTCAGGAAGAAGGGAGCAGGAAGAAGACGAGCGAGGAGGGCACGAGGGAGAGCAATGAAAAAGGCTTGTCAACATTATCTGTTTTATTGATTTAACAGTAAAGGCTTGCCGCTTAAGCTTTATGTTGCTTTGGCTGGTCCATTGAAAATACAACAGCTGCAAATAAAAAACGATTTCCTAAAAAACCTGAACCTTCTTATTTATTTATTTGCTTTTCTTTTTTTTTTTAATCTTTTTTCTATCGCCTGCTCACTAGCTCAGGTTCTGCATGCATCGTTGTTAAGGTTTTACACATTTCATCATCTTTACGAGTATCATTACAGAGGGGCCATATTTTGCTGTACTCTCCCACACCACAGGGATCCATGACACTACAGAAGGCAACACTATCTACACGATCTTTAATTAACGTATTAAGAGGGTCATTAAACTAAATTAAAGTATTAAAAACAAGACTACGAGACTACAGACCTGCCAGGCTCTATTAAAGACAAGGAAATCTTTGAGCCTAAATCTTCAAATCATAAAAATTTGCAAAAAATATTTTCACATTTGCACTTTTGTTTCTTTTGTTTTATTTCTGTCATAATTTTTTTTACACACTATTTGCTGCAGCTGACCAAAAAAGTGTTTTCTGCAGGTTAAGATGGTTTATTTAAACATTCAGCAACAATAAGGATTAAATGTTAAATAGAATCTGTTGAATTTGTTACAAACAGATGCTGACACAGACCCTAACAGAAGTCACTCAAAAGTGTGGAGATAATATTTAAACGGTTTGTAGTGGCATGGGCAAGCAGAGATGACTGAGTGGGAATCATTAATGATGATTGTCCTGATTACAGGATCAGTTCATCAATTAACTGGAGAATGAATCACAGTACCAGATTTTTCACGGCTGTGTAAGGGAAAACTCGGCTACCCAACGTGGGGCCAAAATCAAAAGTTGTCTGCAGACAATGAATGTCTGAGAGTTTATTAGGCAGCTGTAAAGATATCTCAGAGTGGACAAAAGTTTGACCAAGACCCACAAGCAGACACTGATAGAACAACTTAGAGCTACTTTTAGTCAATAGGAAATGTAAAAATAATATCCTGACTATAGGTTATCTGACTTTTATGTGCAAAGAAAATTAAAGCGCAAACATGAGCATGTTTGAACACATTTACACCAACAACCTACTAAAGGCTTTTTAATTATATCATTTTCGATGTAATTAGCATGCTGTCTTGTAGCTTGTTACATAGGTGAAGTCCATAGAACCTGAGATGTACTAAGAATTCTCCATCTTTAATTGTCGCACTGAGAACAGCGAGGTCAAAAGAGCAGAGTGCAGCCTGGTAGGGTTCCTGAACTGCAGAGGCTTTTGAAAGAGCCACTATGTAGCTCTTTGATCACAGAGCAGCTGGTATTACCACAGACCTCTTATAGCTGCCCAAAAATCCCAACAGCACCAAGACACACACACACAGAGACACACACACAAAGATCTATCCATTATCTTTAAAAGTATGTAGTAAGAAAGTAAAATAAAAGAAGGTATTTAATATTAAGAAATGTATTTGTAATTTGTGATGTCAAAAGTATAACTGCAAATATTTTATGTCTTTATTTGAACCTAGGGCCTGAGGCGAGCTGTCTCTGAGGCTGCTTATTTTACATTTTGATCCCAACGTTTTCTCTTTCTTTTATTTCCTTTTAGCTTCTAACAAAAGTAACAAAGGTGAATATTTGTAGCATTTGATGTAAAAAAAAACAAAATCACATTTAAACACTAAATTCAACATGAGTGACGTAGTATATTACAAAAGGGTTGAAGAAAGTGATCTGGTTTACGACGAGAGAAAAATTAATCAATCTCTAACATTTTGCCATTTTGAAGTATACCCACAATACATTGCTGCAAAAGAACAACGGAGGCTGGACAGCAGCAGACATGCCAATTAATGGAAAAGAATGGAAATCCATGTTATGTATTAGAATGCAAAGCAGTGCATTTGTATAATGAGAGCCCAGTAAAAGAAAACCTTCTTCATTAATTACTGTCGACACATAAAAAAATATAATGAGATATGAGGGAGAAACTATTTGTGGTAACCAAGGCGCCGGATCAGATCAGACCGCAGCTGAAACTTCTATTGATTTTCCCTTTAAATATACAACTCAATTAAAGATACAGCTGATTAAAAGACAACTACAAATTGCAGCAGCAGATCTGGAGATGCTGCCGAGGCTGATTAACCTGGGGCCGCTGCAGTGAGAGAATTACATGATTTCATATCCGAGGCTTCCCCGCGATCACTGCTGAGGAAAGTAAGGCTTCAAAGCTATAACTCTTTTTTTCACATGTCTAAATCAAAAAAAATCTTTGTTCAAAGCTGAACAAAGTTGACAGTCGAACTGTTGACTTTCAGCACTAAAAGCCTAAAAACCAACGTTGATAAGGCACAAAAAACAACAGTAATGCTGACCTCTGAATACATAAAACAGAAATAATCAAACAAACAATACAAACCCACTTTCCTTGTTAAAATGAAGCACCTCCTTAACACAAGCCAGACCGGAGCTCTTTTTTTTCCCCTTTCTGCCTCAGCCTTGTCACTGACAAATAAAAACCTTGACAGTCTGTGTACCCTCACCATGTGAGAAGGGCAGAATTACAATGTATAATGGAAAACCTTTCTGTTTCTCACTGATGAAAAAAAGCTGTTAAAAGTCTGAACTTTTTTTAAGTTGTTCAAAAGTTTTCGCCAAAGGCGTATTCCATTTTTTTTTTTTCTATATGACAAGATTTTCAAAAATACGTGGGTAGCAAAAATGAATGCACTTCTCTCACTGGTGATATTACAGCGGACAGAATTATGCATGCTTGGATTTGTTTATTTCAAAAGGCGTCTCATTGGAATTATAGTGTAAATAACAAGTGTATTATTTCTTTACGCTATAATCGATATAGATCCCCGTATTTTGCTGAGGGATATCACGTGTGACCAAGAGGCAAGCTTTTGCATGTGTAAACGTGTTGCATTCATGACAGGTAAGATTATTTTTCTGAATATTGTTTAGGTTTCAAGGCTTTCACACACTGAACATAACATCTGTGAGCTGAGTGTGTGTTTACCTGTAGGGAGTTGAGGAGGATGAAGATGTATGCCATTACAATGGATAGAGGTACCAAAACACCACACAGCCACGTCAGTCCAAGGATGGGCAGCAACACCAACACTGCTTTCACTGCAGCCCTGCACCCACAAACACAACAAGCCAGTCTAAAGTAGCCGACTGAGCTGAGCAAATCATGTAAAATGTATTTAATCATTTCCTTCAGGTTCTCCTTCTGATCATCTTGTATTCAATTTCCAAGTTTCACGACTTTTTATTTGTTTTTTTGTCAAAACTGCGAAGCTCTGGTGAGCCAGTTGTTCCATATACAACTCTATACAGCTGGAAGGCTCATGGGGTGAAAACTTCCCACCTTAAATCCACCTTAATTCTGTTTAGAGTGGAATTAGCTTTCCGCTTAGGTGACCGCCAAACCGCAACAGCTGTCTGTGTGTTCTCGTGTGTGACATGGCATGCGACGGGCCCTAGTTTATTCAGCGGAGGAATGTGTTTGAGTTTCCGAGATGGCTGCCACCCAGGCAAATAGTTCAAGGCCTGTTTTGAAAACCTTCATAAAGCACCTACTGTGAGCCCCGGTGGACTAAGGTAGGTTCAAACACACCCACTATCATGATTTCATCTGATAGGATCACATAGAAGCTTGCAGGATTTCACTCCAAACACATTGAAGTGAAAAGACGGCAGGGACGGATGGTGCTTTTGTATGGACATCACAGTGCAACAGCGACGTCAGTCGCAACGGTAGAGTTAACTTTACAGATCTTCGAGTCTTTAGTTAGAGATTTGCACACATGCCACATTTCAAATTACCACTAGATTAATCCAATCTAAAATAAGTTAACAAACATGTATATTTTTCTTTTATAATGAAATATAAATTAGTCAGTTAGTAACATTCAGTTACTAACTGTAACAATTTTTAATTTCAGAACAACACCATAACTTGAATCATTTCTATGACAAATACACATAAAACATGGTGTTTAGAAATTAAATGTACTATTTCAAGACATGACAATATATACAATTTGTCATTGTTTAAAAGATATTAAACACTGACATTACACCCAGTTAAAGCTAAATCCCTTTATATGACTATCACTAATAAAATCCACTCAAGAGTATTCCTCTCTTGCCTGATAAACAAAAGAAGCTGATTTAAAATGACAAAGTGCAGTACAAAATCACTTAATGACTACAGCTCATCTGTTTCAAGGCCTCTGGTCGAGGTGAATGCATATTAAAAAGAGGACAAATGGTGCCTCCTTGTGGTTGGTACCTGATCTGTTCATACGCTTGCTCCACCGGACTGGCTCCCATGGCCAACATGATGGACCTTCTCTTGGCTGTGGAGATTGTGATGACCACAACCCTGGTTAATACCAATATGTTCACCTTCAAAATAAAATCAGGAGAGTACAGAAATTAAGAAGAAGCAAAGACTCCACAGAGACCATCAAAAAAAGAAAGTAAATACAAATATCTAAGGAGAGTTAGTAACATTAGGTTTTATAGTCAGAAACTATTAAATTCTGCAATTCCTAAGTCAGAATAGCTTAATGTCTCTATTATGCTCTTTTTTAACAACATCAGTTTAAATAATTATAATTTATTTTGCTGACCATGATGATGAAGATGACAGGCCCAGCAAAACCCCAGATAATGCCATTCTGGAGACTGAGCCAGCAGTAGTCATCAGCCGAGTACTTGCTCGGGGCTGACGCTAGTGTGATGGTGACTATCAGCACAGGCAGACCTGGTTAGATTGAGAGGTTTTAAAAAATACACATAGAGGATGTAAAAGTGCTGATGTTTTGTTGAATCGCACACACAGAGGGCAGAATGACAAACAGGCTATATTCTCCAAAGAATGTAGAGCACCGCACATTACGTAGTGTAACAAATCAACCATGTCCATGCAAATGTCAAACCGTAGCGAGCTGGACAACAAACCACAATCTGATTTTCATCAAAATGAGCTGAATGAGCAAACTAAACAAAAATTATCTTTAAGGTCTGCCGTATCTGAGACAAGGCCACGAGGACAGTCTACAAAGTGCAACACAGATACTGCACATAAAGACAGTCTTATTTGTCACTTTCATTTCAGACTTACTGATCTCAGTAGTTTGAATCAGTGAGCATCTTTCCAACAAAGACGCTCTAGCGAGTGTGGTACACTTCATGTTTGAGGTTAAAGACTTTGTGCACAAGTAGCAAAAATCTGGAAAATACACTAAACTACATTTAGTTTATCAAAATGTGGAAATGAACAGTATCCATTACCATTTTAAACATGGCCATATTACAGAGTAGCTTTAAAAACAAAAATAAAAAGGAGGTTAGATGACCAGTTACACTTAAAGATTTCAGCATCAATATTCACCACAACAAAAACCTGGCAGCCCATTTGCTTGTGCAGCAATAAGGAATAATTTGGTTTGGTCAAGTAACTGTACCCCAGCCGATGAGATAGTAATATTTCATATGTTGCTCCTCGCTTAGGTTGACTGCAACCACCTTGCTCCAGAGCAGCAGACCCTCCACCAGCATCCAGCTAAATGCCGCCATGAAGAAGAGATGGAGCAGTGCCGCCACGAGCGTACAAGCCACCTTAAAACATCCAAGCACAGGCATAAACATTAGATTTTTCATTATGGGATGAAACTTGCATTAGTGATACTCAGTGATAAAAGTCAAGAGTGGCTACAGTCCCTAAATACACACACAAATGTCAGAGTTTAAACTGTATGTTCAAGATGAAATATCCCATTATCAATCTCAGTATCACAGATAACTGTATGCATGCTTTTGTATCCTCCATTCAGCAAATGTTATGTTTGTGAAAATTAATAAATTAATGCTTTATTTGCAATAATACTGAAGCCCTCTGAACTAACTAATTGTTAAATAAAATTAAAATTAAATTAAATTAAATTAAATTAAATTAAATTAAATTAAATTAAATTAAATTAAATAAGAACAAACAAACAAAACTGAATAAAAAAACAGGTTCCCATCAGACCCCAGTGGTAAAGACAACCTGACCTGGCTCAATGTCAAAGGTCTACTGTTAAATAAATCTACAGGTCACTGAGTGACCATAAAAAGACTGAACAGTAGATATAAACGGGTAAAATTCACATGTGGTTTTTTTTTAAATAGTGCATTTTTCTAGGATTTCAAATTTCAAAGTAAAGACATGTTTTTAATTTAGACAGTCATTTCAAACATTTCTAATCTTCAGCTAAATACTGCATGTTGTAGGTATGTTGTAGGTGTTATGAATGCTATGTATTTTCTTGAATCTAAATTTATATCACTTGCTTATTTCACTGTGAAAATATTACAAATAGGTCTAACTCTAACGGGTCTCAAGAGAACGGTCTTCCCTTGAGACCCTCTGTAAAGGTTATGACATCTGCAAATTCAAATTTACAACCTATTTTTAAAAATCAACATAATGTTTACCTTGTTGTGAATGGCTGAGCCGCTGCACAGCAGAATCACCTGGGCACAGATAAGGGCAACGAACAGGTTCTTGTGAATGGATGTCCTGTCGGATTTGGGGATACTATGGATAGAGAGGAGTATAACAAAACCTCATCCAAAGGAAGATATATGGTAAGTAACCTGCTTAAACAGCATTGCACCAATCCAATGCTATCTCAGTCATACTGCTAAGATAAGATAAGATAAGATAAGATAAGATAAGATAAGATAAGATAAGATAAGATAAGATAAGATAACTCTTTATTGTCATTGCGCAGTCATACCTAGTGCAATAGCACAACGAAATTGGAAACTGTCCCACGTCGGCACTATGCACAACTGCTACCATATTTCTCTGGTTTTGCAACACTGCTATTTAACACATCAGTAACTTACCAGTAACATCAACTGAAATGTAAAACTTTGGCACGCCATAACAGAGGAGCCACCAGCCATAAATGAGCCAAATATCAGGTAATAAGAACCAGATAGCTGTAACAGACACCATGATATGTATAGTGATGTTGCATTTGCGTGTTTTACATGATTAAATCAAGGCAAACAATAAGGGATGCTGGTACATAATATCACAATGCTCCAGTGCTACACTTGTCAAAACAAGCTGCAGATTGATCAGCAGTTAACTGTATTGCTGCCTTCAGGTGGCTGCAGGGATTAGATAAAAGAAAAGCTTTTCATACAGAATAAAAAAGCAGAACAAGAGACAACTGAGAAGGTGCTTTATGCCAGTTCATTTTTATCCCCCACCTGTTTGCATGAGTAACTGAAAATGTCAGCAGCAGCACAATAAGAAAACCATACATGTCCTGTTTTTTTTCCTCAAACATCAAAAAGAACAAACCAAGTACTCATACTATCTTTACATGTCTTCATTACATTGAATATTTCCATCTCAGACAGAAATATCAACGAGAAAACAGAAAAACAAGAGACAGCTGAAACTGGCTGAGAAGTAAATTAACTAAAGAGCCTCTCATTATCTGCCCATCAGGTTCATTTCATGTCTGCGTCACTGCTTGAGACCACTGTAATCCCACTGCATGAATACAAGTGTCCTCGGCTTTGTGCGCCTCAGCTTTGTCTCTGATTGTGAGTGAATTTAAGCGCACAAACACATGTACATCATACATCAGCGTGCGTGAAATGCAAGGCTGCGCTCTCTGTTTTTAGGGCAGTCGTAAATTGTCGAGGCAGCTCCTCTCCAGCTGATCGTGATCCGTCAATGACCGTAATGTTAATTAACAGCTGCAGAATACCACCATAAACCTTCAGGGTGGACTCACATGAAGACAACAGTAATTACTGGATTAGCGCAAGTCAATACTATCATAGCTTTAGGAACAGAGCCGCAGCAACGACACTACCAATCAGTTATCTCAGCGTGTCTTTCTTATAACATGGCAATGCTTAAAAAGGTGCAAAAATTATATTTGTGCTACATAATAAATCTTCCATAACAAGAATAAAATTAGTTGAAAACTCTTGTTCTTGCAATAGAAGTGATTATAATTTAAGCTGTTAGCATTTTCAAGACCACTATAATATAGTTTAGTTGGACCTCTACTTAACTGTACATACAATATAAACATAAACACTGGGGTTTTTTGCTATTCTGACTTTGGAAATGATGATGATTCTATTTTCAAAATTACATGGGTTCTTGAATAATACAATACGTATACAACAAAAAATATGTATAGCAGAAACAGTGCATCTGTGCCCTAGCAAGAGCACTTGACACTATGTGCAAAAAGTGACTGCTGTGTTTAGCAGCACAAAAGAAGGTGAGGCTGCCTTGCGTCTCGTGGCTCAGGCAAACAGAAAACAGGCAGCTATTTTCTCATCATAGGCAAGCAGGTCAGGAAAAATCAGTTACTTACTCCAGCACAGTGAACAGCATCAAGGTCACCACCAGAGCACACAGAGATGCGCCACAGCCAATGAATGTCAGCTTGGTCAAAATAAGCTCTTCCTCTGGACTCCACTGGGACAGAAAGGAAAGGCAGTAGTGGGAGAAAGACAAAAGAGGGGACAATGCTGTCAGAGTGTCCTAGTGGTTGACGAGCAGCCATCCCATATCTGGAAAATCACACGTTTGATCTGAAAGAAAATGATTTCTTACATCATTGCAAAACATATATGTTTACATTTTTATAAACTCAAAATCTTGCTGATGGCATTGCTGGTGGAATGATTCAGGTGAGATGTATAGTTAACAGACAGCTGATGAGTGGTATAACCATGTTAAACTGTGTAATAGAGTCTGACAGCTGCTGCTAGGAATGACCTGCGGTAGCGCTCCTTCCTACACTGTGGATGTAAGAGTCTACTGCTGAACGAGCTGCTCAGTGCTCCTACTGTCTCATGCAGGGGGTGGGAGGTGTTGTCCATGATGGATGTTAGCTTAGACAACATCCTCTCCTCCCCAACCTGCTCGATGGACATCAGCGGACAGTCCAGGACAGAGCTGGCCCTCTTGACCAGTACTACATTCTGCATCCCTCAACACAACAGGCGCAGTGTGAGTGGCATCTGCTGGCTGACATAGCGTACTGCAAATCCTATCCCCAAACTCAAAGATTAAACTGGAGTTGGATTTAGACATACAGTCTAATTCGGTTTTATTTATATAGCAATAAATCACAACGTCACATCAAGGTGCTTGATATTGTAAGGTAAAAACTCTACAATAACGAAAAATAAAGTACATCCTCCATCAGTTATACAACTTTACATTTTAGGACATTTATTCAAAATGCATTCCTTACCAGATCTTCGATGAATAACAAAAGACTTACTACGTCTTACTTACTAACAAAAGACTTATAACGTCACCATTTATTTAACAAAAACTAGAGTAAACTGCAGAAGCAGTATGTGAAAAACAAAGAGCAACCTGAGGCAAAACAGGTTATAGAACCACCTTTATCAGCAATAACTTGAAGAAAGTTCAATTGTTTTCTCACATTTTTCTCATTTTGGGCAACATACTGAGCCCAGGTTGCTCTCATTTGCATTTTACCAAGCGCAGCAGTTGGTATAAGGTGTTGGTGCTGATATGCTGTGTTTAGTTTTCTTCAAAGTCAGTGCTGTGCCAAACATCTCCACATGGGTCTCATGGTTTGCACAACTGCAAT
The DNA here is from genome assembly GCA_015108175.1 of Pelvicachromis taeniatus. Lineage (NCBI taxonomy): Eukaryota > Metazoa > Chordata > Actinopteri > Cichliformes > Cichlidae > Pelvicachromis > Pelvicachromis taeniatus. The sequence goes on from VURO01048487.1 coordinate 43,387, forward strand.
TTTGCAAACGAATGGGCAATGCTCACATTCTTTCAAAATGTACTTTCATGAACTTTAACATGATAACTGAGGATAACTTGAATATTTTCCACTTGTGAATAATTTTTCTCACTGTGAAATGATGAACTTCAAATTCTTTGGAAATGGCCTTATAACACTTCCCTGACTGATGGGCAGCAACAACGGCTTCTCTAAGGTCACTGCAGAACTCTTTCCCTGTTGGCATTGTGTCAATGCACACCTGAAAACTCCAGACCAGCAAACTACTAAAACTTCTGCTTTTAAAGAGGTGCTCACATTTATCAATGATGATTTTATCACTTGTATTTGCTTAGCAGCTACTTACCATCTTAATATCTATGGAAGTAGCAATGGTGCACTATTTAACCAAAACTTAATAAAGATATGGTGTAACGTAACATGTTTTGTAGATGATATGAGATTGTACTTAACTCATTTTAAAACCTGCTAAGGACCAGATTATTTTTATTATTCCCTGATACGCAACACAATTTTTACCATGAATATAAAATGTATCATAACATACATGTTGTAAAAAATGCACCACATAACTCATATCTTTACTAAACTGTTTACAAGTTACCTTAAATAACCTCAAACTTGATGTGTGTGATTTAAATGAGGGCATCAGAATCGAGCTCAAGTTACCTGTGATTCAAGGTAATTCATCAGCACTGCAAAGTTTGTTGTATGATTACACAAACAGGACGTGACACTAGAGCCATCAAGGATCACTGTGCAGCCTTCACTGGACCAGCTATTGGTATTCGTATGCCTATATAGCACAATACACAAGCACAAACACACTCACTGACAAAGAATCTCACTCATATTTAGGACTGAGACATCCTGCAGGGACAGTGACATTTCTTATAAAACATCAAACAATAGGCTACTTCCTATATCATTTATCTAATTAATTGAAATAATATTGTTTTCAGGGATATTTATGTGACTGCACTGATGGTCAAACTTACATCAGGCTGAAATTCCAGAAGGCACAAACAGGAAAAACTCTCTTTGAATATTCCACCTAGAAACAGAATCATATGTTTGCACTTGTTTTGCTCTTTCTCTGATGATGAAAGAGACAACGATGAGCCAAAAGCATTATGACAACCCCCTGGTGTCCTCTTTACATGCCTCAGCTCACAAATGCCCTGTAGTATCTGGCACCAAGTAACCAACACCTTTTCTGACATGTCA
>VURO01048488.1:8656-21234 GCA_015108175.1 Pelvicachromis taeniatus
GAACAGGTCGCCAGTCTGTCGCAGGGCTAACACACATAGACAGACAACCAGTTGCACTCACAGTCACTCTCGCATTCACACCTATGGGCAATTTAGAGTTTTTCAATCAACCTATCCCCACAAAATTTAAGTGTTGGTCAAAAATAATGCCAAATGAGATTCCCAACAGATCAATTTGCCAACTAGCAGACCAATCCTGAATGAATGTAGAACAGAAATAATAATCTAATTGTCCTATTACCAACAAACCAACTGCAACACTGACCTGGAGGCTTCTTTTCCCAACTCTTTTTTGAATGACGTGAAGTGTTCCTGAGATCACAGTGTGACAGAAGACCATTATATTTCACCACAAAACACAGATGCCTTTTGCTTTGCTACTTTCTGCCGGGACCGGACCTTTTAGGTAATGGGAGACATAACTGCCAATCTTCTGGGGCCCTCTATGGCAATCATAACATTGAATGTGTGTGTGTGTAGGTGAAGGAGGGCGTAGCACTGAAAGTGCCGGAGGTCCTCCTGGACTCGGCTTTACTTCTGCTTTTCTGGGATTAGAGGGGATCCAACGCTGTCAAAATCTTATCTTAACCTACCAGCCAGGCCAAAACAACACACACACTCCAGATCAAGCTGTGGGACAATAGACCTGGCCATTTGTTGGTTTAACAGGTCTGCATGCTTGCTAAAGGGGGATTGGGGATGCCTGCTCTGATGTGCAAAGGCCTGGGAGGGTGAGGGAGTGAAGCCTTGCCAAAGGGGAGTGTGTGTGATTGTACTCGCATGCGTGTGTTCAAGTAGGGCAGGGAGAAGAGGGGTCACATAAGGCCGCGTATGCGAGTGTGTATGTTTGGGACAGTGGAATGTGAGGGAGGAGAGGGGGGACATGCAGCAAGGGACATCCCATTAATACCAGACTTAATCTCTGCACTGGGCACCGACTATACACACACACACACATACAGTGCAACCCAGTATAACAGTAAAACGTGTGCTAGACACGCCACTCCACCGTGTCCAGTTCACGCTTTGCCTCTTCAAAGCAACAAACATGGAGAAGTTGCATTACTAGCAGGGGAAGATAATATATTTAAAGCCAAAAAGTCAGTTTTGAGCAAAAAAGTTATAAAGAACATTCCAGGGTCGCAAGCAAGGGGGCTAATATGTATTTACGTGTAAATGTGTTAATAATGTCTTTTTTAATGCTTTCCCGCGATAATTTCATAATGTTGGCTTGAAACAAAATATCTCCCTCTGCTGTTACTGCAGATTACTGCAACTTACTGCATGCGTGTACATTTCACATTTTGGAGAAGCGTGGAATGGACACAGCGGGCCGGCGTGTCTATTACACTCTTGCTGTGTCCCAATTCAGGGGCTGCATCCTTCGTGGGCCGCATTTGTAGGCCGGTTACGTCACAGCGACACGACGAAGGCTGTCCCAATTCGAAGGCTGCTCCAAATTCGGCCGACAAATGCGTCCTTCATTTCCCGAATTTGAAAGATGGGTTGGGTGTATCCTTCGTGGCCCAACATATCCCAGAAATCATATCGCGGCCCAGCCAATTCCAGTTTCCACCAATGGCGGCAACAATGGAGACGGTAAAACCGAGGAGGTGGAAGCGGTAAGGGCGGGAACAGCTGGTGAAGCAAATCTGAAGGTTAGACCATCCCATTTCACAAGCCTCTCACTTCCAGCCTTCTCGGCCTTCGGAGGTCCCGGCCCATGTAGACCGCGAAGGCCGGGTCCTCCGAAGGATGCAGCCCCTAAAAGGGACACAGCAATAACCAGTGTGCTTATGTTTCTGACGTGTTATAGCGGTCAGTGTAATCCCACTAGTTGAATAGATCGTTTACTTCATTTGACTCACTGTTCTCTTGTCTTTGTATCGTTTCTTGCTGATTCTTGATTTCCTGTATGTGCCTCTGGTTCCTCTTTGTTCTCCGTTTGTTTGGAAGTTTTGTTTTGTTTGAACTTCACTATGTTGTCTTTGGTACAGTAGATAATTTTTTTAGGTTATTTATTAGAAACAAAAAAATGTTCTACTCATAAACATACACCAATTAGTGTATAATTACATCTTCCAACAATTTGATGCGTTCTCGTTAACTTAGAATGAATCCATTAAAAATATATAGGAGTCATTAAGGAAGCCACTGTGTTGTCCTGCTCTCTTGAGTACAGTGGCCAAGATGGACATTGGCTAGAGACCAACCACATGTTTATAAAGTGTACATAGTATGTCTTATAAACATGCATATTTTCATGATCTATTCATCATTATGCATCTCTCTTCTTCTACCACCTCATCTTCTTGCTCCTTGCCTCAAGCCTCATCTCCTAAACTGAAGTCGAGGCTCTAACACAGGAAAATATGCATAAATGTGCTTTTTTCATTCCCAATCCTGTGGCAGTTACTTATTGTCAGCAGATTAAACATGCCATCCTCCCGTCTCCAGACAGCTGACAACACGCCACCTACAAGCTAGCATTATGCCAGCTAATGTTGGGCTTGAGCTTCCTAAAAATCACACTTTCTCACTTAAATTCTTACATCGTATGAGAGTTCACTAAATGTCCAAGTAGAAAAATGTTAGATCCATTTCAAATAGATTTTCACCAACAGCAGCTAACAACAGCTAACAGCAGCTAACAGCAGCACTTTCTGACAAAAAAGTTCAGGATATCCTCAACAACTCACCTCAGTATCGCTGTCATCAGATAGATGTGAGCTTCGCTGATTTATCAACTCGTATAAGACTCTGTTCACAAAGTTTTACTGCCTCCTTTAGAGTAAGTAGACTTGGACACATATTGGCAGCTGAGATAAACAGCTGCCAATAATAGATCTACAGCCAACACTCACTACTGGTGAACAGCGACTTTGTTTTTGTCTACTACTACTACTTTGTCCTACAGCAGCCACTGTAGCTACGATTATGCACTTGAATTTAGAGGGGTAAGAAAACAAAACATAACTGAATGCAATCTACTGACATCTATTGGTGAGATTTTATACACTGTAACTTTTAATTTGATTTAGTTCATTTGACCACATCAAGGGGCCATCATTTAAAGGCCTCCTCTCCTCCTTCCTGCCTTTTTAGCTTTGTGCTAAGCTAACCACCTGCATGCAAACCCACTTTCAAAAGTTGGATGCACCAAACCATTTTCACTGGGTGGAAATTCTGCAATGCAGGGAGTCCATATTAGCACCTGAACACGTTTTCAACTAACCCATGATTTTATCATGTGCACAAAGGGCGGCTTAGCATTCCCTTGCTCTTTCCATGAAAAACACGTACCTGCAAACCCTGAATATATCACCCCCACCCCAAGTCCCCCACTAACCCTCATGCTGACTTTTGAACTGTGTGCTGATAACAAGCTGAACAGTTCCTCTACTCTTTAGGACATGGTAACCATGTCTTTGCTTTATCTCACTCCATCTCACGTTTAGCCCTAGAGAAGACAGCAACCTCTTCCGGTTGTTTATTGCCTTTGTCCCAAATTTTGTGAAATGCATTCTTGGCATCCAGTTCACATAAAACAAAGTTTGCTCTATCACCTTCAATTAAATATCACCTTTTTGAAGATAAGCTTGTATTGCTCAGCAGGAAAGCAGAATTGCTGCAATATGTACACTTGCTGTGATAAAATCTTTTCACTGAATCCTCACAAACTTATTCTAAAACAGAACACATTTAATTTGCTAAGTATTGCTGCAATACGTGGAAAATAAAGAAAGCGCATTTTGTAAAATGCAGCTTTTACTATAGGTGGAAAAGTCCACACAAACAACTGGCCTCAGTCTCTATCGGGAACCAAAGGTGGTCAAACAGTAAAGAGCAAGTGGTTCAAAGTGTATCTCACTGTCAAAATGAGCATGTTTGCACAGAGGGTTTACATTTATGATATGATGGTGTGCACGCAGTTCATTGTCACTTGTGCACATGCAATGTTCACTGTGAAAACTGGGGTCAGCTGAGGTTTCCTGCCCCAGCTGTCACACTCGGCACACAAAGCCACGTGTTCCCTGCTGCAAACATACAGGAATAAGTACCTGTATCAACAAACGCACAGTCTGAATCAAAGGCACTTCAAAGGGACTACCGCAGACTAATCACACTCTGGGTTATCAATATGGAATATACATGCTGTACGGTGTCCAGTATGCTACTCTAAGATCTAACACCCTCAACATCAGCAATAATTGAAGCATTGTAAAAACCAACAGGCAATATTTAAACTGCCCACTTCTAAAAATGTTCTGTATTTAAAAATGACACACTAAATATTATTTTGTACACCAGACGGTGACATTTTGGTCGTACGCACCAAATATTTTTTTCTATAAATTATTTTGAAAACATTATTTACAGGTCCTGCAGTTTCCCAATCGTTTCTTAGAAAGAAACTCGGACTACATTCTAACTAACTTTCCCGGTAGCATTGTGCAACGTTGCTCTAACTATACTGAAATCTGCTTGTGACATACATTACTAGAGGAACCTGCTAAACCTGTACACATGCCTTTGACACAGAATGGGGGATAAAGGCAAAAAGAAGTTGTGTGAATTTGTTCACGGGTCGCTTGTACGACATTCAAAACTTGAAGCCTTTGCTTATTTGTCGCAAAGACAGGAAAAAGGTATGGATAACTTCTTCTTTTTGTTTAAAAGGAAAATTACTGATTTTGTAATAATGACTATCAAACATTCAGCAGTGGGTTTGCAAAGGAAAAAAAAGAGGAAATGCTAGAAATGTCCACAAAACCCAAGCGCTTATATAAATGTTGAAAACAGCTGTGATGCAAAAAGAAGTCACATGCTTCGCAATGCAAAATCATGCTGTTAAACTCCAGCTTACTTCACCAGCAACGCTAACTATGTAGAAGGTATGCACAATTCACCTCCATGTTCACTGCATCACTACACTGTGATAACCAGTCTTGGTCAAGTTACTTGAAAAAAAGTAATTAGTTACTAATTACTTCTCTAAGAAAGTAATCCTGATACTTTACTGATTACTCGTTTTCAAAGGTAATTAGTTACTTTATTACTTAGTTACTCTATTCCAATAGTGGCCCCGGCGTTTATTCAAAAAATTATTCGGCCGGCCGGGCATTTAAAAGAGACCAGCAGTTGTTGGAGACCGGCTCTTATTCCCTTCTCAGATGGAATGGACATTTTGACTTTCTTCGTTCCTCAATAGCATCCGATGACAAAGCATTTTTGACACGAAAAGGTATTTGTCGTATGATTTACTGCAGGAGGGCAGTAGCCCAGATGGTACGAAAAGAGTAGTATCGTACAAAGGCGGTGGGTCGTTGGAGATTGCCGTGTACTATAGACCGGTGCTTAAAGGAGACCGGCTACTATTGGAGACCGGCGTCTATTTGTCGTGACATATTTTCAAACCTGTTCATTTATTAGAAACGAGCATCAATAAGAGACAGGCCACTACTAGAAAATATACGGTGCTTTCTAATAACATGATACCAACCTGAATACATAATAAAGCAATAGACCTTTCAGTCCAATTCTATTTTTTCTGCATAATCCATCATATAAAATGTAATTAAATGAAAAAGTCTATTTTTAAAACTTGTTTTATTAGTTTTAAATTTTTAACTTTATGCATCAAGCAAAAATTAAATTATATGCAGCAGTCATTGACTGGAAGAAATGTGTTTAACATCCATCCATCCATCCATTCTCAGCCGCTTAGCCTTTTCATTTAAACCTATTTTCTGTATATTCCAGCATATAAAATAAAATAATTGTTTGTGTTTACACTCTTTCAAATAGATGCTAGTAAAACACAGCAGAAAACAAATAAAATCAAAGATTCATCACCACTGAGTCCTGTCATTCTTTGATCTATTTTCACTGGTGTAGTAGGAGTGGGGCCGGTGGAGGTTTGCCGGGTGCCACAGCGGTCACGTAAGTGGGGGGATCCGGGGGTTACTCTGTGAAATTCACATTCCCGTGGCAGCGTGCTCGGTGCTCGCTCAGATTTGAAGTTTAATTTTTTGCTGTAGAAAGAAGTTTTATTCCCACACAGAGTGTACAGCAGACGCTGCACGGTCATACGTCATTGTCATTGTCATTGTTATGAGACACTCTCACAAACAAAGTTATGGTTTAGTAACGCAGCGTGCTTACGGGAAAGTAACAGTAATCGAATTACTTATTTGCTATATTAATCCCTTATATTACTCATCATCAAATTACGCATTACTGCCCATCTCTGGTGATAACTGCCATTGACTTTGTGCCAACTGCATTAAAAGCTGCATTAGAAACATACAAAAATAAACTAAAACACTGCAGGTCATGTAATTCAACTTAAACACTGCACTCCTCCTCATGACACGTCCTGATATTTAGCTTGTAGTGTGTAGACTTGCTTTAGTTGATGCTAAGTGGTGCCAGTTTGCCAAATAATTTGCAGTTACTGAAGCTGAAACACGGCGAAACAGCAGGAAGGGTTAGGACAGCTTAGAGTTATTTAAGAACATAATACCAGCAACTTCCCCATTGTTGCAAAACCTCGTGTTTTTTATTGTTCTTTTTTTTTGCCATTATTTTGTTGCTCTATTTAATTCAACCTTATTTATAAATCACCAAATCAAAACAAAAGTCATCTCAGGGGACTTTATATTGTAAGGTAAAGACCCTAAAAGTTTAAATAAATAACTCCAACAAATCAAATGACACCCCTCACTTCCCACAGGTAAGCACTTGGTGACAGTGGGAAGGAAAAACTCGATTTTACCAGGAAGAAACCTCCATGACAGTGGAGCCACCTTATTACAATCAAGTGTATTAAATTATAGTTACACAAGGAAAGACTTTTCTACTTCATGCTATGTGCAAAACTTTAGCACAGGAGAATCTGCAGCTCTCCTAAAAATTAGTAAAACTCTCGAAGCTGATCAAAACGTTACATGCAGCATTAGAGCTACTAAAGAGGACCCGGAGTTCAAGAGTGCTCCAGCAGGGTGTTATATAAAGACTGTAATCACACTTCACACTTCTAAAAAAAAAAATGCTCCATAGCCTGTGATTGATATAAGGGGTTATGTGCTTTTCTTGTAAGATTGACTCACAGCCGGTGCCTCATTATGCTCCGGAGAAAGCATGAGAGAGAGAGAGGGAGGGAGAGAGAGGGGGAGAAAGCGCAATATTACCTAATTGTTATGGGAAGATTATCCTCTCAGAGAAGGCGGGGCGAGAGAGGTCAGATGATGATGGTGGTGATGATGATGATGGTGCCTGAACCACCGTGTTATGTGAACGCTCGATGAGAGCGCTCCTTTGGATGGTGAAGGGAGGGGTGAACGGGGGGTGGGGGGGGGCGGTCTCACTCAGGAACACACACACAAACAGGGCCCCATCTGGTTCAAGTGAGGATAGGGACCGTCCTGAGCTGAACTCGATGTTACAAATAGGAGCTGCGGCATTCCAAGTGGAGCAGAGTGGAGGTGCGCTACACCGATGATAATATTGAATAACAGAAGCGAGTGAAGCCGCGGTTTTTGGACACCACGGAGGAAGGAAAAGCGCATTCTTCCTGAACCGGACCAAAAACACGTTTGGAGACGCCGAGAGCGGCCATGCGCACTCGCGGAGGAAACTCCTCATTCCACTGAGGTACAATTATTATCATTTTGTAAACAGAGTTTCCTTACAGTGATCTAATCAGCCAAAAATACCCACTAACGAATTATTATGTCTTTTTTTTTTTTTTTAAACACCTGCGTGTCCTTCGCTTTCAAGCTGATGCGGGATTGTGATGAAGTTCTCTTAATGATGATGTTTTATTCCCTCGTTAATGCGCAATTTATGTTTGATGTATTTCCTGTAAATCGTCGTACTTTTGACTTTTTCAAAAGCACCTTCGGCTGCCTCAAACTGCGCTCATGGTGCCGAGTTAAAGAAGAAGAGGCGTAGGGTCAGATGATTAAGGGAAAAAAACAGCCGGTCGAGGATCAGCATGTCGGTGTCAGACATGTGGGTCAGCGCTGATGGAGCGAGTGGAAAAGGACACACCAGAAACCGCTCGTGAATCCGCTGATTAGGGATTCGGATAGAATGCGTAAAAGAAGGAGAAACTTGAAGCACTAAATATAAATGTAGGTTAGGCTGTGATTAGGTCACCTTGTTATCTAGATGTATTTTTGCATGTTCTTCTCATTTACTGCCGTATACTCGGAGTACTGCCAAAAAATGTGTGGTGTGACGGACAGGTTGGAGTTTCCAGCACTCCCCTGTCTCACGCTGAGTGAGTTAGGGCTTGCAAGGTTATATGGAAGTTGCTCCAGTTTTATTGGAGAGCCGTAATGGAGTTACATAATATTGTGTTGTAATAGCTCTTGCGTAACCACTAAATCCCTCTTCCATTCTCCTCTCTATCAAATTGATCACCAGGAGGCGCTGTGGATACATTCCCGCCACATAGACGTCCAACAGAGTTCAGTGAGTACTCAGCACCACACAGCGGCACTTGACGTTCATCGCCAGCCGGGAGTTAATCATCCAACTACCCAGACGGGCGGGATGTTTGAGGAGGACTCCCAGGAGATGAGGGGCCAGGAGGACGTGGGAGTGCTCCGTGCCGTGGAGTCACCTGCAGAGGTGGCTTCTGCTGGAGGGGGAGCAGGAGGAGCGTTGTCTTTCACAGACGAAGCTGTGTCCATCCTGACTTCCAGCAGCCTGCTGGCACGCTCGCTGCTGGGTCGCACTTCAGCCGTCAAGCGCAAAGAGAGCCCTTCCTCCAGCGCCCGGCGCAAGCGAGAGTTTATACCTCATGAGAAGAAGGATGACAGCTACTGGGACAAGAGGAGGAAGAACAACGAGGCGGCTAAGCGCTCGCGAGAGAAGCGGCGCGTGAATGACATGGTCCTGGAGAGCCGCGTGCTGGCTCTGCTGGAGGAAAACGCACGACTTCGAGCAGAGCTCCTAGCGCTCAAGTTCCGCTTTGGCCTGGTTAAAGACCCCTCCAACGCCCCAATACTGCCTCTCACTACAGCTCCCCAGCACACCCCTCAACCCTTGACTCCTCAATATTATCTCCAAAGAGGCCTCCAAAGCTCCTCAACACCACATCCCAATAACCCAACGGGCCAGATGAGCAGCAGGGGCTCCAGGGATCCTGGGAACATGTCAGAAGACTCAGGCTTCTCTACACCAGGTGGGTCCAGCGTGGGCAGTCCAATTTTCTTTGAAGACCGCCTTAGCGACCATGGGAAATTATCCCCACACCAGGGTGAGGAGCTGGGGTATGACCTTCACCATTCGCCTACAGATCCCCACCACGCTGCAGGACTAACTGGGGGGAAGATGGATCACACAGTGAGAGAGGAGACAGTGAAAAACCTTCCTCACAAATTGCGTTTCAAGATCCCCGGAAGCAACGACGGAACCGATGCCCAGGGAGACGGTGGCATCGCCAGACGCAGTCCCACGCTCTCTACTGCGGGCCGGGAAGCTCCAAGAGAGAAAGGACTGAGCGGAGGCAGTGAGGCAGGAGCAGGCCCGGCATGCACCAGCTCCTGGATCCAGCACATGGAGGGGGAGGAAAGCAGGAGGGGGCGACACTCCCCTCAATACAGTGCTTCGACATCCAGCTACAGCATCCAGCCTCTTCCCGCTCAAGGACAACCTGAGGTCCAGTACCAGCACGAGAACACTTACCTGAAGTGTCAGCTAAACTCCCTCAGCGAGGAGGTGGCTCAGCTGAAGAAGCTTTTCACAGAGCAGCTCATGGCCAAAACCAATTGAGGACCGATGCTGTGAGCCAGTCAGCGTTTGCCGACGTCTAGACATTTTAAGGGCAAAGTTTACTTTAAGAAAGCCAAAAAGGACTTTCAAGTCTAGCTCATCATGTGTTGTTTTTATCACAAGTATTGTATTGTATTATAATAAATGTCTTTAAAGCTCATCTCGTAAACCTGCTGTCTATAACAAACACTCAGTCTGAGCAATCAGTGTTCCCCCAGACAGGGAGTCTTAACTGTACTAGTGTTAAGTGGATAATAGCTTCTTTATTACATACACTGTGACAACTAAAAACATGCAGCACAAAGCTGTTTACATCACATCATCACAGCACAAACCTCACATCGCTCGGAGACGGCAGATTAAAATGCGTCTGGAGGTCGGCCAGCAGGTTGCCACACTGAGATGCGGGAAGTTGCAGTCTGGTAATTAGAGTGGTATGACTTACTGCACAAACAGTTTCCCACCACTGAGATGGGTCTGCAGAAAACCCGCAAACACAGGCAGAGACAGACAGTAAACACACACAGAGGTGAGGTTAATAGCTGTCGAAACCTCCACGGGTCTCGGGGAGGGCGGGGTGTTACTTCTTACTCTGGTGTTGTTGTGTGTCTTTTAGGAACCACATTGTAACTTCTGCTCTGTTTTTGTGTCTCGCACCCACTACTGATCTTTGTCCATGCCTGGGTTTCAACATATTTGTGTTACCTCCCTGTTTTCTGTGCCGAGGTAATGATGAAATAATGATGTCTCTCTGTGTGCGTTTTCATATTCAACAATAAAAAGAAAGTTTGATGGATCCAGCTTCACGGTGGCGAGTCAATCATTGCTATTATAAACGGTTATCAAACTTGAAACAGCTCCTTTGGGGCTGGATATTATTTCGCAGATTACAGGGAAAAAAGGGAAGAATGCGAACGGGAATGAGGGAGGGGTCGACCCAAGAGGAGTTTCTCTCCCACAGTCTCTGCAGGCGGCAAGGTGGGCTGGCAGCCAGGCAGACAGAGACAGTGGGCGAGCCCGCTGTTACTCAACAGCTCTGTTACAGACCTTGGAAAACACAAGAGCTCAATGATAACAGCTGGAATTACAAGTGTCAGGAGAGAAATCGTGTCATGAGGAAGGGTTGGCATGAATATAGTGAGGCCATGTAAACCCTGAAGGCGACGGGAAGACCTTGATAAGCTTTTGCGCAACCCTCAATGCCGTTCATTTCCTTCATCCACTTAATGCAAATACTATGAAACAGCAGTGAAGAGCAGGACCATCTTAGCCGTCCTACTCAAATGCATGTAAATGGTAAATGGACTGATCCTTATAAAGTGCTTTTGCACTCTACGTGCCTCATTTACCCATTCACACACATTTTTACAAGCTCTTTTTTTCTGCGAGTGCTTTGTAGGTCACTAAATGACCTGCTCTGCTTCACTGAGCCACAAGGAGAAACACGACCTCACTGATGGTTACGACAGCTGGCAGCATAAATCACCCCCCCCGCACCAGCGCGGACATTATGTACAAGTATATGTGTGTTATTAGAAATGTACTAGCAGTCAACAAAAATGTTAAAAGCGAGCCTGTCGCTCAGTACCTGCCCCAGACTGTGTCACCTTGAGCTGAGTCTGGTAAAATAATAACGAATCATGCCGCTTTGGCGTCAGCAGGGGGCAGCAAAGACAATCTCTTCACCGTGTGCCCTCAAAGTCAACCCAAATCTATTAATCCTGCTGTGGATGGCTGCATTTTTCATTGTTCCTATATTTGTTGGAAGCTAGTTCACATGGTGATGCGCAAGAGTTAAAGCCAGCGAATGTTTCAGATGTAGCAGAAAACTGACGCTTCACAAGGAAATAAATTCAGATAAAATAAATACTCAGTGCAATCAGTGTATTATTATTATTATTATTATTATTATTATGAGTAATAAACTGTAAAAGCTTATTTAGCTTGCCGTGTGTCATTGTGATTATGTGATGAGTAAAATGCAGCTGAAATATGTAAAAATCAAAGGTCTATTTATTCAAATAATTCATCATTAAGGTAAACTGAATGCACAGCAGTACATTTCATTTAACCAGATTTCAGTAAACTGAATGTTTTACATTGTACTTATGTAACCATATTACATGGAAAATGGACATGAAACCAAATGAAATAAAATCAGCGTAACTGTTTTTCTTATTGCAAAACAAAGACTTGCGAAGGCTTTTAAATACACTAGAAAGCAGCTGAGACACACACACAAAAGAGCTTTCCTGCAATACGATTAGCTGTCTATAAGCCTCTGAAATGTCAAAATACAAACAGTGGATTAGAATAGATTTGATTAGTAAAACAGGTTGAGAGTAAAGTGAAGAAAGCCTGCGGTGAGACTGAAAGGGAACAAGGTAGAGGTAGTCGCCGCAGGTGTGGTGAGAGGAGAGAAAGGGAGTCTACTTTAATGGATACACTGCAACATGCTGCCGTTTCACTCTCATCCTCACCCACATCCATGCACCCATACCCCCCCACCACCACCATCACCACACACACACGTGCGCGCGCGCAACCCCCATCTTTCTGCTCCCCTCTTTTTTTTCTAGTGAAAGGATAAAGCCTGTTGCTAGGCAGACAGTGCGACAGTTGCCATGGGAACGCTTGCAGACATAGCTGGGGGGTGGGTGGGGGGGGGGGGGGGGGGGGGGGGGGGGGGGGGGGGGGGGGGGGGGGGGGGGGGGGGGGGGGGGGGGGGGGGAAAGGGGGGGGGGGAAAGGGGGAAAAAAGAGGGAGTGATGCGCAGAGAGAGAGAGAGTGAG
>VURO01048488.1:21992-38578 GCA_015108175.1 Pelvicachromis taeniatus
CTGCCATGCAAGAGAAGAGCGCAGCCTTGAAGATGAAACGACACATCCGCAGCAGCCTTCGAGGCGCCCGTTCAGGCAATCTTTTACCAATTTAAATCACTCTGTGGATAATACACTGAGAGCCCGAGCTCACCGTAAGCATCACTGTGTGTGCAGCAGGGCTCACACAGAGGTGCTCCGGTGACGATCCAAACTACGTTCAAACGGCTAGGCTCATACGCCCAGATTACCGCATACATGCTTATTTTCAATTTGCAACATTTTTTGTTTGTTTGTTTGGCTGTTTTTTTAATATTGTGGCAAAACAAAGATGGACGCTTGTAATATTTTTTTTCAAGGTGAGCCTTGAGGTGCCTGGTGAGCTTAATTACAGCACCATGATTGGCTGTAAATATTTTTTTTATCTTTTTGGAATGTACCTCATGTACCTCTTGGATAAAGAGCACCATCAGGCTTCTTCGACATATTCTGCGGCCAGCCAGGCATTTTTTTCATTGAAGGCCTGTTTAATTGGACCTAGTTAATAAAGCACAAACCACCTTCTGTATCCATTCTAGCAGCATGTCTGCAGAAAAAGAGTGCGGCCCATCTGCACTCCTCACCTGACGCCCAGTGAAAGCATCTGCAGAATGATGTAGAGAAACATGCACCTGCTGTGTTTCCTGAAACTGGGAAATGTGCTTCTGTTACTGCGTTTTGTTTTGGAGGGGTTTCAACTTACTAATGCTTCTTTTTCAGGTACACCTTGCTAGTACCGGGATGTACTAGTCAGGTGTTTTCAGAATGGCCTTAATTTCTTGTAGCAATCAGATAAACAGGTATACCTAATAAAGAGGCTAGTGAGGCTAGTCAGCAGGGGAGCTGGCCCCAGAGAGGGGCTACTTGCCCCTCCCTTCCTTCCCTCCCCATCCCCAACTGCCTCCCTCTTCCCGCTCCACCACACCCACCCACACATGCAGGTCCTTGGGGTGCAGGTGTGTCACCCCCCTCTGTCCCCATCTGGCCACCTGTGCCTCAATCTTATTCCACAACCCAGAAATCCAATTACTCACGCTCTCATAACACATACATATTGGGGCTTTGGGGGTGGGCACGCTATACGGCGTCCAAACCGGTCTGTGTACTCAAACTCACCTCTGGCGCCGGTGCTCACCTCTCAATTTTAAACACATGTAGACATTGAGGGTTTCTAGGAGGGGTTGTACCGACACCTGCTGCTCTCTCAGCACCATGCCCTCCTGTGTTTTAAATGCACTTTAAAACAGCACGCAGCAACACTACATATGAGTGGGCGAAGGGAGGCATGGGGTCTTCACACACCCCCGCTCTCTGTCAACTGTCTGAGTGGAGGGGGCTGGGAGGTGGAGTTGGCCATCCGGTTGGGGTCTGGGTTGCAAGGGCCCCCTGCCACTGCGGAGCCCAGACGGTCTGCAACTCAGCGAGGGGGGTAACATCTGGGTCTAGGTGCAGGTTCCCCCCTCAGGGGGTGAGTGCAGCTGGACCTGGGTTGTAGAGTATGTTTGGGGAGTGTGATTGTGTGTACAGTGTCCGTTTATGTCTGTCTCCATGTTGGGTGAGTGCCGAGTGTTTGTGGTTGTGTGCATGGGGGTGGGAATGCATTGTTTGTGTCTGTGTGTGCCTGTTTGTCTGTGTCTATGTGTCAGGTTGGGCCTTGGACTCCGCCTCTCTTGGAACATCTCAGGCCTTCCAAGGTGTGGAGGCCTATCTCCCCTCACCACACTTCCTGCCAGTGGCTGATGCCCTTGGACGTCGGTGGTTCTTGGTGTCCGGGGCTGGGTGCTCGGGTATGTGCCTGCTCACTCCCGGTGGCTGCTTTGCGGGGCCTGGCACCCGTGGCTCGGTCAGGCCCCTTCCGGGGAGCAGGCCCTCATGCCTGTGGGCCTGGGGCCCGGCCTGCTCTGGCACGGCTGACTGCCAGCAGAGCCTGCGGGCACGTCACTGCGGCCCCCTCTGGCTTCTGCTTCATGGCTGCTGGGTGACCCCTCATCTGGGGCTCTCCTCAGCTCCTTCCGGGAGGATGGTGCAGTCGTCCCTCCGGTGGTCCTCCTAGGGCTATTGTGCTCTGGGGAACTCTGGATGTCTGGGGCCTGGATCTCCTCCGTGCCCGCTTCATGCCCTGGGGGACAGGGCTATGGCTCCTCACACCCTCATCCACACAGGTGTACACACGGGTGTTCAGAAATGCAAACTACACCTGTCTTGGCTGCTGTCCTGGAGCACGTTGTGCACTGTCAGTTCTGCACAATGACATTCAATACTTAGTATTTACTGTTAATCTAGGTTTTTGCTGTGGTCCCCATATTGTGTTGCTCTGCGTTGCTTTTGCTTGTTTTTTTTTTCTTCTTTTTTGTCCTCTCACACTGTCCCTCATCCCCTCTGTTTTTCTCTCCCTACCTCCCTCCCTCCATTTCTTTCTTGCTTTCTCCTTTTCCTATCCCATGATCATGTCTGCCCCATGTATATCAACTGAAAATAAAGTAAATAAATAAATAATAACAAAGGTCAATCCTCGATGGTCCATTTGGTAAAATAAATCTGTCGGGCATCTTTCTTGATAGCTAAAGATCCAAACGAGACAGACAGGAAAAAAGAGGCTAGTAAGTGTGTTTGTGGTTCGTTTGTGGCGTGCTTTGTTTGTTTTAAGGTGTTTCAGTGTTTGATATATTGTCTTTGTAAATCACAACTCAATTACATAGCTGATTAGTCCCGTCCAGTACATTAGTCACACTTCCTTGTGTGAGTTTGTCTCTGATCCAGTCCTCCTGCATGCCACACTGAGAGGTGTCCATTCAGCCAACCCAAATGGGCGTGGTTTAAAACAGAGACGAAAGACGAACCAAATAGCTTAACTCCTGTCCTCTTTGTTTGAGACTCCTGGAGACTTTACACCTTTGAGCATGACACACATTCCTGTTTGTGGTGAGGACTAACCAAAACACACACTTTGATTACACAACACGCTTACAATGCGTCCAGGTGAGCTGGTTTGACTGGATTATTGAGCACAGTCATTTGGGAACATACTGTACACGGCACAGTTCTGCGAAGGCAAGCATGGTGACTGCCAGGAAACACCCCCAATATAACAAAACTAAAGATTTTCACTTGCGTTCGTCCACTTGCAACACTGACTAAACTGTCAATGGTTCCTCTAAAGTGCTTGCACGGTTCGCCCAAAAGTTCTTCCCTGAGTGACAACAAAGAAAGTCAAAACTGCCCCATCGGTGAGGTAGCTGGAGGCCAAAGAGGCAGCACGTGCCAAACATGTCACGTGTCGCCAGGACTTGAAAAATGACAGACATCATTTTTAGCAGCATGGTGGCACAGTGGTTAGCACTGTTGCCTCACAGCAAGAAGGTCCTGAGTTGAATTCCACCATCAACTCCTTTCCAGCGCCCCCCGCGACCCTGAAAAGGGTAAGCGGCTGAGAATAGATGGATAGATAATTTTTATCATTGTTTCTTCCACAGTTAAATCATATTTCCAGTCTGAGTTTGCACCAGCAGACTGGAAATACCTCTGCCTTTTTGGTGAAAGTGAACTTTGGATTATTTTATGTGGGATTACATTTAAAACACTTTATTCAAATGTGCACCGAGGAAGAAATACATGAGCCCGACCTCAAAGTACTGAAGTAAGTTCCTGTGGGAGACACTGATACGTGAATATTGTTACATGACTTTTTAATGTCATGCTGCTTTAGCTGGAGCTCATTTTACCTCTATATTTGTTCAACAACGCACATATTTCTTTTTTATGTTAATGTGAGGAAAAACTGCCAAAATTTACACAAAATGAAATCATTTGATATTTCTAAAGCTGACTTACAACATGTACTCAGAGCCTTTAAAGCACTGGTGTCAAACAAAAGGCCCGGGGGTCAAAATCAGCCCGGCAAAGATTCCAGTCTGGCCCACTGGATGGTGTTGGAAAATGTGAGGCAAGCCATAACTTTATGTACTTTTAAATATAATTTAAATGTAAATTTGACATCTTTTTTCTGCTGATAACTTTCCCATGGCTACTCAGGCCCCACCACAGTAATTAAGTAATAATGAAACATTAATTACCAGAGACGTTCGATTGAAGAAATTTCTATTTTTCTACATTGTGTCCACACACAAAAAATGTGAGCTACCATAATTTCTTCTGTAATTTTACACATTAATTTCTAAAAATTGAAGGTGACAGATTTCTTTCATTCACTACAGCAGCATTATTATGTCATGTGCAAAACCTAGGACACACTGTTGGAACTGCACTTCTATCTCTGGGATTACATGCGTAGGTAAACTTCTTTGCACTGACAGGACGGGGTGATTAACTTAAGATCAAATGTATGTAGCCATCCATCCATTCTCAGCCGCTTATCCTTTTCAGGGTCGCTGGAGCCTATTCCAGCTGTCTTGGAATAGGCTCCAGCAAGAGGCAGGGTACACCCTGGACACATCTGTCGCAGGGCTAACACAAATGGACAGACAACCAGTTGTTGCACTCACACCTATGGGCAATTTAGAGTTTTCAATTAACCAATTAACCTATATTCCCACAAATTGCATGCTTTTGGACTGTGGGAGGAAGCCGGAGTACCCA
Organism: Pelvicachromis taeniatus; assembly: GCA_015108175.1. Taxonomy (NCBI): domain Eukaryota; kingdom Metazoa; phylum Chordata; class Actinopteri; order Cichliformes; family Cichlidae; genus Pelvicachromis; species Pelvicachromis taeniatus. Next base: position 26,607 of record VURO01048488.1, read on the forward strand.
CACAAACACAGGGAGAACATGCAAACTCCACACAGAAAGACCCCGGCCTGATGGTGGAATTCAATTCAGGACCTTCTTGCTGTGAGGCAACAGTGCTAACCACCGTGCCACATTTGAGGACTACATTTTATATGTAGTCCTCAATATAAAATGGGTTTGACATCCCAGTGTCAAACCCATTCTCTGTCGGATACCAAACTTGACATGCCTTCCACACAGCTTCACAAATCTGCTTTAAGTGTGAAAAGATCAATTTCACATTTTAGCTGAGCCCGACAACACTGACAACACCAGAGCTTCAGCAGCTAGGCAGTTTGGCTTACACACTCCACAAAAGAGTGGAGTAAAAAGTTAATATAAAATAATATGAAAAGGAAATATTCAAATGAAGTGTGTTCATGAATGTTATACCCAAAACCTGTACTTCACACAGTTCTTGTGCTTCCCAGTGCTCACTGAGAGGCCATGTAGGGTCATTTTGTGGATCCCCTGTAGGATCTGTTGCTGCTCTTGCCCTTTATTTCCAGTCGTCCTAACTTACACAGTAACCACACAACCAACTCCCCACACTATGCAAGTTGTTGCGGTATGTGTCGACCCAACGTGTAGCTACATTTCTCAGGAGGTGCACGTCAGGTTACAGAGAAGGCTGTGGCAGAGGGTTAAAATGGGGCAACAGAGCAAATTACGACATGTAAGCCAAACTGCCTAGCTGCTGAAGCTCTGGTGTTGTCAGTGTTGTCGGGCTCAGCTAAAATGTGAAATTGATCTTTTCACACTTAAAGCAGATTTGTGAAGCTGCGTGGAAGGCATGTCAAGTTTGGTATCTGACAGAGAATGGGAGTCTGATTGGCCCGAACTAGCCTGACTGTGTGTGTGCTTGGTCAACGTCTAGCAACCTCATTATGGATATCATATGCCCTCATCTGACTGAAATTGCCCTTGAGCCCCTCCCCTATTGGCCCTGTCTCCTCCCCCTGAACACCCCACCCCAACGACAGGATTTGAAGGCAAGGAGAAAGAGACAGGGAGGGGGCCATATCCGAGAGAGAAACAAAAAACGTGACTAGGCACCCAAAGCGTCCTGTTATGCAACAACTGACCTACTAACATACATTTAGAGACACACACACACGGCTAGAGAGAGAGAGAGAGAGGGAGAGAGAGGGAGAGAGAGAGTTGGAGGGAGGGAGGAATTGGAGCAAACATGACATGAGGAGCGCGCTCAAAACAAGGCACTGTGTTCACACTCTCGCATATACCTGCACTAATCGGGAGAGCTGGTGTTTTCAAAGTCGTGTGTGTGAGAGGGAGATACTGAAGAGACAGAGCCACCAAAGCGGACTGCTGGGCAGGAGCCGGACTGTGTGTGGATCCTGTCGCTTTTCACGCAAAAAGGTAAGTTGTTATTATTGAATGCAGCACGGTGGTGCATATATATATATATATATATATATATATATATAGCAGCTGGTCGCCGCTCTTCCAGTTTGTTTTGGTGCCTGTATGTGTTTGCCTCAATGTCAAGGCGAAGCTGTACCCCGCCTCCTCTATAGTGTATGGAGCTATATGAGGATCTGTGTCAGAGATAGGAAGCGGATAGGAGGAAGTCAGTGTGTGGGGCCTTGGGGGGGGCTAGGGAGGAAGTGTGTGTGTGTGTGGGGGGGGGGCTTTGCAAAAAGATTATGGGATTCCTTCAGAAAGAAAGAAACAGAAATAGGTGCGGCTGCTTGGTGGAAGCAGAGGCAGGTGAGTGCGGACAGCCCACCGAGGAGCGCAGTTGTAGGCAGGGTCAACGCAACCGCATCTTAGCGCGCATGTCCAAATTAAATATTCATGGTTTGTTGTGGTGCTTTTAGGAGCCAATCTGCTGTGCTTAACCCGTACCCCTGCTTTCGTAACACACGTGGCTCACGTAATTGTTATTTAACCTGAATACCTGGTGCTGTTATATCCTATTTAATAACACAGTTATTAACACCAGACCTATTAATAGGCTATTATTGATATTAGTGGGAACTACAGCAGCTTATACAGCCTTCTTCTTGGTCTTATTATTATTATTATTATTATTATTATTATTATTATTATAAAAAATAAAATCATAATTTTTATTATTCCTATTATTATTGCTGTTGTTGTTGCTGCTGCTGTTGTAGTCCTGGATAAACTCCGTGTTAGATTCACAGTGGGGTTTACGTGCTGCGGGGCTCTGGAGCAGCTACAAATCTGTCTTCGGTTTCTTTTGGGTTAGTAGGCTAGTCCGTGCAGACAGCTGGAAAAATCCCATGCAGGCTCCGAGGACACACTTCTCTCTGTCACGTGTAGCAGCTCTTTGTAAAGGTTAACGCGGCTGTGCAGCCCTCCTTAACCCTTTGGTGGCCCGTAGGCTCGTATTAGTCTGAAGGAAGCACAATGCAAACCGGAGCACACCGACACGCGTGATCGAGGCATGATCGCGTGGATACGCGCGGACGCTTGGCTCTGCTTGTCTCTCCTTTGTTTACGACCCCGGCTCGGATTGATGGGAGCCAGCGCAGATCGCGTTTGAGGAATGGTGAAGTTCACGGGCTCCGATGAGTGCAGCCAAGTGCGAGGTGAGGCTTGTGTGTGTGTGTGTGTGTGTGTGGATCAGAACATCTGGATCAAATGTGGGTCAGATGTTTCCCGGTGTTCCTCGGTAGCTCGGCAGACAGCTACAATAGACGCGTGCTTTTTGGTAAATATGCCAACGCGTGGAAAGCTTGTCGAGTGCCGCTTGGAAGGCGATTTTGAGGCGGTGGGTGAATTTCGTGGCACAGTTAGGATACACGCTTTTGCTCGGATGACCGAGAATCCGCTGTTCACGAACACGATTTGTCAGACGGTCCAACAAAGGAGGCGTGTGGGGGGACTTGTTTCACGCACTGGGCTGCTCGCTGGCTCAGATTTATTTATTTCTGGGTCTTCCGTGGGTCCGTCTCGTGTAAATACACATCGGGATCTTTTAACGTTGTACTTGAACAGTGAGTAACCACAGCACTTCGCCGCAGGTCAGCACCGGCTGAAGCCGCAACATTCCTCAGCTAGAGCGGGGTCTGAATTCAGGCACCGAAGTAACTCTACGGCTTGCGTTTGTTTTGAAAGAGTCACCTTGGCTTCATCTCCCCACACAGCTTTGTGCGGTTTACACAGCACGTGGGCATCGTACCCGTTGTTCTCTTCCAGATCTCTGCTCCAGCAGCGTGCGCGTTTTTACACACTGCGTGGTATAAACAGCAGATTAAAGAAAGAGAAACAAAAAATGATTTCAGATTTTTGCTTTGGGTCGGCTTCCTCAGCGGAGCGATGCGTGCCTTAAAGGGATTTCTCACAGTTTGGGGGTCACGCTGTGGCCACAGTGTTCATGGGGTGTGTTAAACTAAGGTTGCAGGTTGCATAATAAATTAATTAAATAACAAATGGATTAAAGAACGGGGCAGATTATGCAATCTGCGGAAGCTCGTAGTCTGCGGCGATGCAGCGCTGCGCTTTGCTGCGGAGAGGTCGCTGCCAATTGGTTGGCGCACACACTGGGTCTCTATGCCAGCTAAGAATGTAGGTCACATCTGTCCTGGGGTGGGTGGAGAGGAGGGGATAAGGCGCACCACTGCCGCTGACGAGGAAGGCAGAATCAGAACACCACCAAAATAAATCCTCGCCCCGCCGTAACAAAGAAACGAGGCGGTCATGCAGAAATAGAAAAGTGGCACTCTGAGCTTAGCTTCATTTTAACACGTGTCCATTTTTGGAAAGAGGAAGAAAGAAAAAAAAAACTTCAATGTCATTCCACGACTATTGCATCATTGCATTGAGCTACTGAGCCAACTCCCTCTTTGTTAATCTAGTTAATCTGAAAAAAATAAAACAGATAAAACCTTTTTTCTTTTTTTTTTATCCAGCTTAAATAGAGTTCATGGTCAGGAGTATGGCGTGGTTTCCATGCTGTCCTACTTTGCGGCCTCTCGGCTTTCTCGGGGTTTCCTGGCACATGTAAGATGATAAAAGATGAGGGTTTGTGCTTTGTTATTGTGCTGCGGTTTGGATCCAGCACAGAGGCGAATTACAGCATTTAGTAGGCCAATGGAGCACATGTGACTGGTGCAACACATGGACTGAGTCACTCGGCTTTCTTTCTTTTTTTTTTCCTTTCCTTTTGGAGAGCGGGTGATATGGCCTGTATTCATGGAACAAGCTTGGAGAGGACCCCGCCTTGCCTTGATGGCATGTTGTCCAAGTCTCTATATAAAGTTAACGCCCCCCCCCAAAAAAAGAAAGAAAAAAAAAAGACTTGTAGCCCTAGTGACCCCCCAGAACCACTGCACGGCATGCCTTAAATTGCATTTTTCCTACGGGTGAGTGGCTGGCTGGGGGGTTGGACAGCGGTTTCATCATTCTCCTTTTCTCTGAAGCATGTGCACCTCCGACCCACGCACACACACCCTTCTCCTTTTATGTCAGACCTGCAACCCATTTCCTGAAATGCTCCACAGAAACACGTGTGCGGGCTTTTGAACTCACTTCACTATTTCCAAAGCTCACTGCCACATTTAGACTCTTGCGGTTCGGCCCCTGTGGTTGTGCGAGCGGGGGCGACTTGGATTCTTTTACCGTGCTATCATTCCACAAGTGCCACAGAGACCTGGCAGTGACTTGTGAGGACTAGATGATAGACTGGAAAGTCTAGGTTGCGGAACTGTGCGCAGAGGTTAGACAGTGTAGTTCAAACGCATGCAAAACGAAACACTTTGCGCTTCACTCTTGGAGACAACGCCTTTGTGGGTTTTAAAGCATTTTTGGAGGTGTGAAATCTATTGTTTTCTGTCATGGCACACGCATGAAACATAACGCAGGCTCAGTAGTGAAAGGAGCGCATCAACACCTTCTGCTATGATTCATGCTCATTCACACAGTCTGAATATTTGGAGATGTAAAAGCGAGAGAGACAAATAGAGAGCGAAAAACAGCACGAGCCTCCACAGTGAGCTAATTAACCAGAGGAGTTAATTCATGCGTCTGGCTCATCCTGACTGTAGGCGAGATGTGGAATAATGTTCACGTGACGTCAGTCGACCCTCCTTTTGTTACGGAACATGGCTTTCTCACCATCTGCTTCGGGTCGTGTCAAGCACTGGACCAGAAACACTGAGACAAAGTCCAACATGATTGGCTAACCCCCTTCTTTCTCCCCCTTTTTGTTGCTATGGGTGATGCATTCCTTCTTCTGATGCAATACCAACACTGTCGCAATTGCCTCTGTTTACCCCCCCTCATCCAGCTACAGTATAATCTCATCTCCGTCCCTTCTCTTTGTTTTAACTCTCCTTCACTGATTCATCTTCGTTTCTTTGTCTTCGCTCCACTTGCTCTCACCTCTGTCTATATTTGCACAATGCTCTCATTTTCCGTGCATCCTTCTTTTTTGTCCTTCCTTCTCATTTTCTTTTTCTCTTTTTTTTGTTGTCAGCCCCTCCCTTGTCTCTTCACCTCTCCACTGCTGGGTTGACCTATATTCCAGTGGGCCGTACAGTTGGAGGCAGCTAGACTTGTGTTTACAGTGCGGTCGGTCCCCAGTTTGTGGGTCAGTGGGACAGGCTGAGAAACAGTCTCTACCCTCATTCTTGCATTCCCGTACCCAGTAGCCACATGCCGGAGGCTCACAAGGACACCCTTAAATCATTCAACTGAGACGTTCAAAAATGGTGTAACTCTAATGTAGGCCACTGGCTTATATTTGATTACTTGGAGAGACCGCTCCAAAAAGCCAAGGCTCTTTTTTTATAGTTAGTCTGGTTTCCTTTGTATATGGGAGCTAAAAAAAAAAAATAAAAATAAAAATGTGGCTGAAATCTGTTTATTGTGAGGAGTTACGTAACAATATGAAATCCACAGGACGAGCAGAGCACAGTCGCTGCAAACATCTCAGCAGATTATGAGATTACAGATTGGCGCAGTGTAATAGCAGCACTTACGCAGTTCAACCTGGAAATGCAGATGATTTGCTGCACTTGGGGTAAGATTACGATTGCTGTCTTAAATATAGAACGCCAGTGTGAGGGAACATTTTATGTGCAACTTGAAAAGCCTGACCTTCCGTGTTTTTAGGCGCATGATCATTTAAGAGCGAGGAGAGTTGTTGTTGTCTGACACATTTGAAAGAAGAAGTCATGCAGAAGAACAATAACTGCTCGCCCTGTCTAATTATTTTTGCAACAAGAGTCTGTCAGGTCACATTACAAATTACAAAAGTTAGCCGAAATCACGACCGCCTGCAAAAAATCACAAAATCGAATCTCAGTGTGGCAATTGGGGGAAGCGTAATGAACTAACAGATCATTACAATTTGCACACAAAGTGTGCCAATGTATCCAGGCAATACTGAGATGCTTAAGAGGATAACTAAACCATTTCGACAGCTCTAGAAAATGTAGGAAATGTGGCCTAACTGTTGGGATGCTTGACTACAATCCAAAGTTGTGGACCAACAAACCAAGTGCCTTTGAACGCCACAGAGCCTTTAAACAGATGGAAGCATTTAGAACAATCGCTGATTTGCTCAATTCTGCATAGTTGTGCCTCAAACTCAGCAGAATAGTACAATGTTGGTATGAAGCGCACCTGTTCAGCTAATTACAGAGGCTACGTCTGAGTGCTGAGGTGTCCCTCGCCATGGTCTAACCGCCCTCGTGTTTTACCCCCAATCAAACGATTCAGTGTTATCCCAGCCTGTGTTTCTGCCGCCCACCTCCCTTCTTTCCTGGGGCCACTGACCTATATTTATCAAAGCCCCACCTCCCAGCTGCCCCCACACATCCATATCCATCTCCAGCTTCTTTATCCTTGACCTGCATTAACGGATGCCTTTGTCTGCCTTATCTGCTCACTCTGCATCATCGATTTGGCACTGAGTTGTTTTCGGAGAAGAATGCTGCCACATTCCTGTGCGGATGAACCAAGGTGGGGGGTAGCAATGTTTGTGGATGGGGTTTCTCAGCGGAGAGCCAGTCTGGTGTGTGTGTCAGGGAACCCCACGGCTCTGAGACTGACTCACTGTTTGCTCTGTCTGGCCCACATATTCATCTGGCAAAACAAAAAAGAGCTAATCCTTAAACAGTTTAGTTTTCATGCTCTCAGCATGTCCCAGACTGATGCAATGTCTGTGTTTTTGTTTCATGCGTGTGTGCCTGCCTCGATTGCAGTATACTTTATTTAATTTACAAGGCTTTAGTTTTGCCGTCAGCCACCTACAAAAAAAACACTGTTAGCTCAGACCTTGCGACATTTTAACATCCAGCGTTGAACAAGTGTCTTTTTGAAATCCTGGGTTTTGAGATGAAACAGGATCGTCAGCCTCGCGATGAACCCACTGCCCACATTGCATCACAAAAGTCAACATGACCGGGCCGGGCCAAAGTGTCAGGGGTCATATGCTCCAGACGGATCGGATCAATGGCAAGGCCAAAAGGTCAGACAGCGAGGTCTAGCAGCTATTCACTGGTTGCCAGGGGCGACACACTCAGTAAAGGCCAGACATCCCAAAAGTAGAGCAAAGCTTTTCTGTTACAGAAATGTATTCTTTAAAATTATTTTGCATGCCACAAGAAGCTGAAAAATGGTTTAAAAAAAAAAAAAGTGTTCAAATAACTGTAGTTCTGATGTGAGGCTGCAGGGTGGATCAGCAGCAGTCAGCAGTGGATTAACATATGTTTTTTTCTGTTTTTCTAATCTCTGCAGCCTTTCATCTTGCAGTCAACTGCAGCGAGAACAGAGAAAGACGGAGGGAGGGAGAGCGAGGCTCCCCAAGAGACTGACATGCTGAGGTAGACAGGCCGACCTACATCCTGCTGTTTACGTGGAGATCTAGGACGCCTCTACGCCGGTTTAGCTCTGTGTGCTCCTCTTATACTAATCCTTTAACAACCAACTAAAGCAAGAATTTGAAAGGAAAAAAAAAAGAGGGAACTTAATAATCTGAACTGCTTTGGGTCTGTAGTACTCTGAGGAGCTCGGACACTGAACTGATAACCCTTCAAGTGGATAAATGAGGGTTGCTAATGCTGAGCTACAGTTATTCTTTATCTTTTTGGCTAATTTGGACACTTGACTGTTTACCTGCCATAAATATACCACATCTACAATAAATAAACGCAGAGCCTTGGGAGACCAGTTGTTTTCATCACTACCCCAACCTCCCCAACACCCCTAACTTCTGGCCTAGTTCTTCATTCAGTTCACCAAGCAACATTTCAAACTGGCTGCCTCTGGACAAAAATGGAAAATCTAACATCAGCTCTCAAAACATTAAACAAAAACTCAGGGAATGACCTAAACTGCCTTGAGACCTTCAGCGGTTATGAAGAGTCTCTGCCTTCTGTCCAAGGGACTCCAACTCGTATGGGGCGTCTCATCAAACCCAAGCCCAACATGACCTGCAGGCGAAAGCGGGAGTTCATTTCCGATGAGAAAAAGGACGCCTCCTACTGGGAGAAGCGCCGTAAAAACAACGAGGCCGCCAAGCGCTCCCGTGAGAAGCGGCGTCTGAATGATATGGTTCTGGAGAACCGCGTCATTGCACTGAATGATGAGAATGTGAGGCTCAAGACAGAGCTGCTCCAGCTGAAGCTGCGCTTCGGCTTAATAAGCACCGCCTCCTACATTGAAAAGAGCCAACAAATCAGTGCGAGCAGCAACGCAGGAAATGGAGGTTCCTCCTCCTCCTCCTCTACTCAGTACTACTCCAGTGGTTACTCTAGTGGTTCTCAGGTGATGGTGAACTCTGACTCCTCTGAAACCGAGCAGTCAGGACACAGTGAAGGCCACAGGCAGCTGGTGAAATACTCTCCACGTGGTTCCCTCTCTGACATGTCTGACGGCTCCTCCAGGGACAGCCCAGAGCCAATCCCCTTTGAGATCAAGCAGGAAGGTGACAGGCTGGAGATGGACATCGCCAATGGCACCACCACCCAGATAATGTTTAACATCCACCGTGGGCTGGCCTCTGTGCCCACCCACCACCAGATCCAGCAGCATTCTCAGGAGTTAGAGGCTGCATATCACAGCCATGAGCAGCACCGCCTTCACCAACAATCCCAACCCATTCAGGAGCCCGTTACCTCTATCAACACTGTCAGCCAGGCCGCCTCTCATCCGCCCGCCGCCCAGAGGAGCGTCATTCTGTACGGTGCCAGCAGTGCCTCTTATCCTGTGGACACGTTGACCAGGACGCAGGATGCCGACCTGCTGAACGTGCAGAAGCAGGGCAGCACCGGCAACCAGGTGTGTGTTAGCCAACAGCCCGTTACAGAGAGCTCCACGGAAACAGTGGCCGAGGTGACGAAGCAGCTGGAGAGGAAGACATTAGATTCCCCTCCGTATGAGCTGTCAGACTGCCGTAATGAGGCTACAGAGAGACAGGTGTACCGAGTTTGCCAACTCCCCCAGGAGCAACTGCAGCAGGAGCAGCATCAGGAGAGCGATTCATCTGCGGAGCTCCACCACAAGCAAGTGGAGGGTGTCAGCCACTCACACTTGTACCACCATCTCCAGGAGCCTCACGCATACCTCAGTACACAAGACGAGGAGCCACCTGTTCTTACTTATGAGGGCGGTCCGAGGCATGAGGCTTATTACCAAGGCCAATCAACCTCCTCTTGTAAGGAAGCCACATCTAGTGAAGGAGAACCCTGCAGTCCGGAAAAAGAGGCATCCACAGATGACGATGAGCTTCCCTCCTCGTCATGCTCAGAAATGGGCAGCTTCCACAACCCTCATCATACCATCCACCAGCCTGCCTCGCCTCTGCCCTCCTCCCAGGGCTCTCAGGCTCAGTGCTGGGACCCTCAGGGGGAGGTGAGGGGAACCGCTTTGCCCCACAAACTGAGACTTAAACACCGGGCCATGAGCACCGGCAGCAGCAGCAGCAGCAGCGGCAGCAACTACTCTGGCCAGGAGTCCCCAACCACCCCTCCCTCCGCCACGCCGCCTCCTCTCCCCCAGCATCCTTACTTGTCCCTGACGCCCCCACGAAACATTAAGCAAGAGAGCTTAAGTGGAGCTTATAAACAGGCAGCCTTGGGGGAGGGGGCCAGGAAGGAGGGTGGGAAAAAGGAGACAGGTGGGCGAAGGAACAAGAGGCGCGATTAGGTGACATGGACTTTTAGTTGAAGTCGCTACGACAACTTCAATGACTCAAAGACACAATTTCTCATCGAAGAACTCCCTGCCATCATGCCTTTTGCCCTATGATTGACTCCCCCCTTTTCAGTCCTCGGGACAGAAAAACTTGGCTTTTCTACTCCACTACCCCTCCCACTCAGCGAGGCTGATCATCTTGTAGGGCTGTATTATATTTGTATATATTGTACAGAGTTGTCATTTCTTACACCCTCTCCATACTTACAGATGCACTTTTGTTTATGTGATGAGAAGAGGAATGGAACTGTCCACTTTTTCTACCTTTGTCATCCAACAATATACAGTTGAGTACATCAGCGAAAGCACATTTTGATAACAAACACAAAAAAAAACAAATAAAGAATGTAGAAAAATAAACACTTCAGGCTTTATCAGTGCTAAAAATTTTGGTACATATCCGACTGTAGAGGAGCATACACGTGTATGGCTATCTGCCTTAATTAAAATCAAATGCAAACATACACTGGGGACATTCCCTCGACCAAAGAAGCACCAACAATACTATCAATAAGAAGTTCCATACCTCTTCCCAGACCCTACCTCTACCACCCCATGCTGTCCCCAGTCATCTCCATGATTTCGCTAAAGATCACCATCACCTTTATTTTTGAAGCACTTGGTTTGTATATTACTGTGATATATGAATATATGTATCTATTTTAAACATATATTTTAGAAAACAAATTTGAATACAAATTCAACCAAAAAACAAAACAAAAACAAAAAAAACACGACAAATCTTTGACGCGACAGGAGGTTTCTGAAAGCGACCCTCCTGTCGCGATCGACCCTCTTCGTTGTCTGCCGTGGCTACAGGACCCATTAGATTCGAATCACCTCTCTCTTGATTGTTGAGCTTTAGCATTAATTGGTTAGTTAATGCCTAGTTTACATTTAAACGGCCGTCCATTTTGGAGCGCCAACAGCACTGAATGGAGAACACGTTTTGTTCCCTGAGGCAACGGCCTCATTAAAAAAAAAAAGAAAAGAAAAGAAAAAAACAATCTTTGGATTTTTCTTACCTTTAACCAGCCTTTAAATATTCGGTGGATTTCACCAGCTGCAGGCTATGAGCCTTTAGTTCATTTGAGCTTTATCGACCATATCTTCTTGTTGTTACCATTCACCGGCCCAGTGTATTTATTTCCCCTCCCTTCACACGCCCATCACTGTAGAAAAAGCCCACAGGAACATAGATGGAGAATGTGTACAGCTCTTTTTAGACGCATACTGCAGCCTTGATCGTGAACTTTCACGTCAGACATGGGACGCTTGGGAGGAGTGAACGAAAGCAGGAGGAATTAAGTCACATTCTTATGAAACACACTACAGTGCACTGAGTCTCAAAGTTCCTCTTATGGAAACACCTTAAAAAGAGAGCCCTCCACAAATACTGTTTACTTATATATTGTCATGAAAACGTGGTTTTGTAGTGTGACCAAACATGGCTCCTATTCGACCCCGCGTCATTGAGTTAATACAGCTCACGAGCTGACGCTACAGCGAGGTTCTCCAACTCTTCTGACCGAGTCTGAAAGTAACGAAGAGAGGGCGCTTCCCACGTTTCCCATGTCTCTCTGTTGTTCATTTTCAGGGGTTATTCGTGGTAGTTCTGCTACTGGGCAGTGCTGAATTGCCTTCACTGGATTCTAGTTTTTAAAAGAAAAAAGTCTATGTACCATGTTTGGCTTTTTGGTGCTTGTGTATAAATGTAAAGTTCCCCCCCCCCCCCCCCCCCCCCCCCACCACACTTCTCATAA
>VURO01048489.1:3281-30713 GCA_015108175.1 Pelvicachromis taeniatus
TATAAGGAGGAGGCCAGTCCCGGATCAATATGTTTCAAATATGGATCCCAGGTTTTATAAAAGGAGTCTACATTGGAATGGAGCATACATGTGATATATTCATTAGGAATACAGTCCATGATAGTGTTGTGCCAGGATTTCTCAGTTGGAATTGCTGTCGTGCCCCAAAGGAGCAAAATATTCTTCCTGGCCGCAAAGGAGAGCAGCTGCAACAGTCTTTTGTGCTTGCCTTTGACATCCAGATTATCTGTTATTCCCAATAAAAACATAAAGGATCCAGGGGAACAACCAAGTTAAAAATATTTGACAGAGCCTTTGCAACATCTGACCAGAACAGCAGAATTTTTACACATGACCAAAAACAATGCAGAAAATGACCCTCCTCCACGTTACACTTCCAGCATAGAGATGAAGAATTCGTATCTATTTTAGAAGTTGTTTAACTGTCTCAGTGATGAGACATCCCCCCTCATCCTCAGACAGTCTCATTCCATGGTTCCACTGAACTCAGCCCACCCTCCACTTGCTCTGAATTGGCAAGGTGTTTCTGGGGAGAAATGTGCAAAAGTCTTTTGCTGTGTTGTTTAGTTGGTAGATTATTCATGCCCACATTAAGTCTGCTCGTGTTTGACTTACTAATTTCCACTGCGACTGGTAGATTTCCTAGATCGTTCATCAGAGTTAACGGGCTGCATCTGTGTTCATAAATTAGTACCTGCTTGTTTTGTAACTATTTAGTTTGGCAGGCTGGCGGTCAGTTTTTGTTTCCTTTTTTTGTTTTTAGAACTTTGTATTATCCTTTCGGCTGAGGTTGTCGTCTCTCAACTGAAAGCCAGGCATGAACGCACATAAAAACACAACATAATAAAGTTTTAAACATTTCAGAAAAAAATGAAGGCATTAAAACTATATTTAATTTCTGAAAAACAAACCAAAAGTGAGCACAAAGTATGCTGTTCATTTTTCTGTACCTGGTAAATTTAAGCCGCCATCAAAAGGCCCTTGGTCAAGTACACCAGCAGGATGCAATTAAAGGCCAGTCGATGGATGAATGTTTTGCCTCTACTTGTTTTCTTGTCGAGTTTGGCTCCTTGTCCTGAAAACCGAAATGTCAAGTGTGACGGTCGGCAATCTATTTACATCTCTGAGTGCGAAGGAGGCATTCAAAGAGCGCAGATTGAAGTGATTGAATGACTCGGCCAACAAAGTGCTCTGTGGAGACAGAAATCAATAAGAATGATTCCTGTGTGCTTCTGTGGTGACATTTTGATTGTGACATTAAGCTGAAAGGTAAATTTAATCAAACAGACAGACAAAAGGAGCAAGTAAAAAAATGTACATGAAGGTCTCACAATGATATCTGTGCTCACGGGATCTCATCTATCTGTCTTTGAATTTTTCAGCTGATTTATGTTCAAGCTGCCCAAGGAAAGAATGTTTCTTATTCCATTTCTCTTATGTATCCAAATGTATCATACATGTGGTGTAAATGACTGGTTTGGTTTTGTCTACACAGAAGAAGGAGTGGACATGGGACGAGAGCAAAATGATGGTGATGCAGGATCCCATTTACAGGTAAGCTGGCCTTAAGGTTTATTTCTTTATTTTTTACATGACGTTCCATTTCTTTGACTCATCTCTAAATGATAATTTAGATGCTTTTTAATACTTACTCTAATAAGTCAGTCCTTATGGCTCATTGAGCCTTTTCCCAAATGAATTTTAATCCAAACTTGATTAAGTACGCTGTTGTGGCTCCGGAAATGAGAATCCTTTGTCTCTGTCAGTGCAAGCGTTGACATTTTGGAGAAAGAAGGAACTGGTAAGTCCGGCGATAACTTCCACCGACGTCTGAACAGCATAGCATCACCAAAATTTCAGGAAAAGAAAAAAAAATGCTTGCTATTAGGAAGTGTTGATGTCTAAACATGATATCAGAAGAAATGGTAATCAAACCAATCCTCGACACTGTTTTTAATAATCTAATACATTTTGAGTTCTAATGTGTCCAAGTCTCACTTCTACTGTCATGTTTGTTTAGGGTCACTTTCACTCTCTTTTAATGTGGCGTCTAATTAAACCTGAGCCGTCAGTCAGCTCTTTATCCCCTGTAACCATACTGTGGCGCTAGCTAACACTGCAATTCCGTAATAATCACAGTGTGAGGTTTAATTGACATCTTAAAGCAGGCTGAGTTGTATCCTAGTGGCAGCGTGACCTAAACAAACCTCATTTACTGCGAGTGGTATCGCTCAAAGAACTGCTACTCCACCCATCCTGTTCCTATTCTCTGTGGCTGTCAAATATAGTTTGAGTTGTGGGATCGGACTGTTTCTTCATGTATTTGTAAAGCAGTGACAGCTTCATTTAAGAACATGAAGAACTTGGGATCTGTGTCTGTCCTGTGTGACTGGTTTTCCTCAGAATGGACATTTTTATGTAAATTCAGAACATCAAGCAGGATTGTAATGGTGTGAGACTTTCAAGTGTGGCAACTGTCTCAGGAAGCTATTGTGATGTACGGTTTCCTTTGATGCACACAAATCTTTACTTATGTCATCCCAATGAACTGGTGAAGATGTGTTTAAATAGACTGCTATTTAGCTGCAGTTTCTGAGCACTCAAAGAGCAATTACATGGCCACATTCGCCATTTACACACACATTCATGCACATCATATAGCACTTTATTCTATACTCGTGTTCATGGTTACATGCGCGTATTGAGAGTATCAATATGCAGACTGGGCGAGCCGGTGTTTGAACTGTCAACCTTCCAATTAGTGGGCTTTGTTCTGGATGAGTGTGAGTCAAACAACAACCTCCAGGGATGGAAAGTGAAGCCGACAGTGATGTGTTAAGAACTCTGAGTAGCCACTTGTGCCTGGCTCCAAAAGCAAGCCAGTCACCATGACTCCCATTGCTAACTAAAGAGTAATAAACATCTAGTTGTAGTGAAAAGAAAGCTTTCTTTTTATGGATGGATTCCTTTTTCATAACACCGTGTGCGGTGTGTTTGTGTGTGTACCGATTATGCATAACATTATGACTTTCATAATATTGTGTTGGTCCTCCTCATCCATTGAGGCAAAGACTTCACTACACTCCTGACGGTGTGCTGTGGTATCTGGACCAAGATGTTAGCAACAGATCCTTTAAGTCCTGTAAGTTAAGAGGTGGTGTCAACAAGAACTGCAGTTTTGGAGCTGCTCTGACCCAGTCATGTAGCAATCCCAACTTCGCCCTTTGTCCAACTCATGTACGATGATGAAGAGAGCAGTGCTATTCACTTCTATCAGTTGTCATAGTGTTGTGCCTGATCGATATACAATGCGTGTAATTATTTTAGAAGTTTTATTCATTCAGATGTTTTTTTTTAAGGCCTGAGGTTAGGCATGTACCTAACACAGGGAGGTGTAAACTATCTGCAAGGCCTCAGCTCCCCTACAATTATAGTGTTTTGTTAGCGTGTCACTTGGAACTAATTAGCACATCTTTGTGTGAGTGTGACATAGCTTTATGGGCACAGGAGCCCAGCTTGCTAGCGATAGCTGATACCTCAGCACCTCCTGCCAAAATAAGCTTCTGGCTCCAGAAAAACAAGATGATCAGAATGCTAAACTGTTAAGGCCTCAAAAGAAAAATGCTGGGTTACATTATAAGTCTGAGGTTACTGAGCAGAGAGAGAATGTAGATAAAATGCATGTTGATAGCACATTTTATTGTCAGTGTTTAAACCTTTAGGTGTGTTTTAGTTGGGGACTGAAGTCGGACATAAAGGCTATGTTGATCTGCACGGATGGATGGTGTTCCCAAAGGTGAGCAAATATGTTTAATGTGTTTCCCGCTCTGGATCATATCAGGTTTAAAAACTGGATATCTCTCTGAGCCGTGTTTATTTTGGGGGTATCCAAAACAATCGTGTGTTACTGCTCTAAATCAGCCAGTTTTCTTAACGTTATCATGACGAATCTTTCCGCCGTTGTTAACATGTAAAACGCCTGCCTGCGACAAGTGAGAAAATGAAGAGGATTTAACTCAAATGTACAAATACGATGTTCGTTTAATGGTCGTAAACTGTCCCACTCTGAATGTCTGATAAAGCAGAGTGTAGGTACCAGGCCGTTATGATCGTTTTTCTTTTCATCTTCTATTGTGCATCTTTCTCTTACTCTCTGTATCAGGAGATCTTGCTGGTCATTTATGAAAATGGCAATTTAAAAAACACCAGTCTCTCAGAGTGAGGATATTGTTCCCTGGTTAGCATTATGTCTTGGTGACCTAAAAGGGCTCAGCAGAGGAAAATGTCATGTTGAAAAAAAATTGAATACTATTAAAGTGTGAATATCAGGCTTCAGAGGGATTAGAAACCGCAGTTACGTTGTAAGATCAGAATTAAGGATGCAGGACGTGACGTGGTTCGTGCAGATTGGGGGCGACGGAGCGGCTGGGGAGATCCCACCACGAGAGAATATGTGTGAGAAAGTTAGGCCTAATTTGACATGTCTGTGGTACGTTTGACCCCACGGGACTTAAGATCGAGTTCATTCGGTCATTTGCCAAAGAGAGCTATAATCCTTTGATTTTAACTCGTACCACAGTCATGTCTGAGCGGACCTGCTTAGACACAACCAGTCACTCAGTGCTGAGACGCAGCTTGTGAGAATTAAGTGGTTCAGACAGATTTGTAGAGAAATGATAGGAACGCTTTAAGATGACTTCACCATTAATCGCTTTGTCTTAGACTTACACAGACACACAGAGACGTTGAAGTTTGCTCAGACGATGAAAGCGTGTCTGACTAAGGTAGAAAAAAGAAAGAGAAGTCGAAATAAAGTTGAAGACAGGTTGTGCCGCACTTCTTATTTTGCACTGAATGACTCATGCTTTATCCCACTGCTCCCTCTCTCTTTACCCTTCAGACGCACGCACGTGCACACAAATTGACACACTCTCTCCCAGGCGGGCCCGGCTCAGAAGTGCATCCAGGAGCCCAGTTGGAGGTTTGGGCTTTGGAAATGATTCTGTCAGAAAGATGGATTTTGTCCTGCTGTTTGTGTAAGCGTCTCTGATCTTAGGAATTCTGAGAGATTTTGTTTGGTTAGAGATGCCTCACCCTGTCCCACACATCTAAACCTTGCGTACGGTTTTTAATATTACAGTCACAAAGCCCCCCCCACCCCCACCCCCCCACCCCACGGCAGGAGGAGGCTTCATAGGTTGGGGGCTTGATGCCGAGTCCGATGGGTAAGCCTCATCGATCAGTAGCTGTCATCTGCTGAGCCGAGTGTGACAGATCCTGACGGCATCTCATCTTTGCTCCTCAACTTAGTTACTGTGTGCCAGTCCAAACAGAAAGTCTCAGTCATGAAATATTTGGTATTTTCTGTGCCAGACTTTACCTCTGCTCTTCACATATCTTCATGTTTTATAATACACGGTAGCAGAAGCTGGAATGTTAACATGTGAGGATTATTATCTTGCCATGTTTTTAATGAGGCGTCATCGTGTTTTATGACCAAAAAATGCTGATATGAAGTAGACACTGCTTCTGTAAGTAGTTATTTGTTATATGCTGGATATATATGACAATGTTGTTGTTCTGTTTCATATTCTACAGTATTTCCCCTCCAACTGAGCAGTTTTTTACACATGAACTTTGGGCAATTTGGAGATAATCATGTTGAGAGATTATCCATAGTTGCCCTTTCTTAAATGTAGCGCACAGCAGGAAATAGACCACTTCAAGCATATTCTCACTACTGGAAACACTGCTTGTTTGGCTGAGGGAGCTTCCTGGCGATGAGGCAGGATACCCTATCACTAATGGTAAATGCACTGAACAGTGCTATTGGCACATTAATAGAAAGTGGCATTACTCTCATGTTGCTGGATGACTATAGAGTGCCCAGTGCATATTTGTTCTCACATGCATCTCTGGATGGTAAAATGCTAGAAAAATTCAAAGCTGCGGTGCATGTGTGAAAATGGCTGTACTGTTCTTTAGGCTCCATCAAAAGCATTACTGTGAGCAGCAAATGATATACTTCATCCTGAGCTCTGCTTAACCCTCTAATGAAGTCTGTGGTGCAGTCTGTTCTAACGCTTTGTTCTTCTTTGCAATTGCAAAGTTTCCCAAAGAGCTGTTGTTATTCTCAAGCTGTACCTGTGGCATTGTGGGGCTGCCTAGTATTGGACAGGGATGTGCATTGCAACCAAAAGTCCTGTTCAATAGTCTCTGGAACATGTTTGATTATCATCCAACCTCTAACCCAATGGCTTTCAAATGAGTGCACATAGTTGTGGTAGACTTGTAATATGATTGCTGTGCCTGGTGGATTTTATACTGGACTGTTTTTGTTTCAGAAAGTTCCAAAAAGACTTTTTTCACAGTTATATTTCTCTGTTCTTTAATTTTTTTTTTCTTCTCCAGTTTATCTTGAACCACTTTGTGCCACATATACCAATCAGCCCAAGACTGGAACCAGTCATAGGTGATGTACATAAGGTGCTTGCTCAACTCAGCCAGGTCTGGTCCAAGTCATACAGGCCCACAGACCTGTCGGCGAGTCCCTAGCAGCCATTAGTTGCTAGGGAAAAATGTGTATTCTCAGACCAGTTGGTGAGCGGTTGTCGGAGGTTCCTGGCAGTTGCTAGGTGTCACACAGATGGACACTGGGCTACAAAAACCTCTTTTCACTTGCTTAGGTCACTGTCAGGTTGCTGCAGTCAACTGTAGTTTGTATGTAAGGTGCCAACTTGACTGCAAGCACTTCTCAAGTATTAATGAAACAGTGAAGAGAGTGACGTAAACCGGAAACGGACAATGTTTGCCTTCATAGTAGAAGCTGAGTAAAGTTAAGAACAGCTTTTACACACAAATGCCAAGAGTCGAGGTTCATTAAGAGAAACTTGACAAAAACAGCTTGAACTATACTTATGTTACAAATTATTGGTTCCCTTTATTAAAAAAAAAGAGTAAGATTAAAAAGGAGCATTTGTTCAATTAGTAGAAGTTATTAATACCTGTGAACAGCTGCTGAAAACCCAGAGTCTTACTAGACCAGAGTGGCACAGAATCATTATCAGTCAGTACATCGATTGTTTCATTGCCATCACAGATCAAATGAGATCATAACGGGCCTGCGCCCCAAAGGTCACTTCTTTACCACACAGCTGATACACTACTGTGATATCTGTGCCTTTGGATTCTTTCAAAGTTGTTTTTCTCTTGACTTTAACTTTTCAATATCCCTGCAGGGCAGTTCATATATCTGAGGTTGATCACCATTTTATTTGAAAGATGACCGCACGCCGTCTCGATCTCAAAGACAGATTAGTCTGTAAATGTTAATGCAGGGAAGATCTAGTGTTTGTATCACCCTAATGTGAGGGGAAATCCCCATGTGAGACACTTGGTATTACGTTTGAATAATGCACATCGTAAGCTCAATGATGCATATTCATAATGTAGCTTTTGAAACGCAGGGAGGAAAATGCACATCAAAGCCGCGGACTGTTTTAAGCACTCGTATGTGGGTTTTTCAACTGAACAGACGCTGTGTGTCTAAATCATTTGGGAGGATTTTGTGAGCGCTTTGCATATTTCTTTGTGAATTCCTTTTCATCCATAATTTTGTTGTACATACCTGTACATTCTATTCTATTCTATTCTATCTCCAGTGGCTTTCTAGCTGGAGCTGCTGGCTCACCACCGCTTAGGCTGCGTGCCTCTCATGTCCAACATCACATCAAAAGTTGACATTGTTGCACTGTTGAGTATTTGTTTGTGGATCATGTACAGAGCTAGTTGGGGTTTTTTTTGCTATACGGAATACTGAACATGTGCGTACTAATGCAAGTAGTTCCTCTCAAATAATAGAAAGTATTCACAGTTTGGCAACGAAATACAGCTCACTGTTTATTTTTCATCCCGTTTTTATGAAAAAGCATATTTGTCCTTTTAAAAGCATGCGTTACACCTGTGTCTGGGATTTTGTACCTGCCATTAGTGATAGGCCATAAAAGCCTTAAGAAGCCTCCCCACATTTTTGTTCAGATTACCACATAAGCAACATCTAATCGTTGTTGGAAAATGTCACGAAAAATCATACTTTTTTTTAAGACTTGGGACCTGACTCGTGTTTTCTGAGCTGCTACAGATGATGGAGAACGCTCCTAATGCAGTGTTCTTTTTTTTCCCTTTTCAATCAGAGTGAGCAAAATGTTCCAAATCTTAGACACCAAACGTCCTGCGTACTCACTGTTTGCGGCGCAGCAATTTGCATGACAAATGGATTCAGTCCTATGACAGGAGATGCGTTTTTGCCTTCTCTAATGCACAGACCATCTGTTTTTTCTCAGTTGTCCGTATTTCTTCAGAAGCACTGCATAGTCACGAGTCATTGCACACTTGGATATAGTGTTTTAATCAAATTTTGACATCTGTTTGGTTTTCTTTGATCACATTCAAAGAACAAATATAGTGATTTTTGCATAGTTGAGTAGAATACACCGTAAAACATTGTCAGATTAACAGGAATACGTTTGCAGCTGGGTTGACAGTACACCACTGTTAATTTTACAGATTTTCTACTGTTATCTGTAGTATTTTACTATAATCCTGCATGTCCTGAATTACAGTTTATTCATATATTTTTGTGAAAGATGCACGACAGACCCGACCACTTGTTCATGCTTTTCAGCATACTTTTAATAACTTTTATTATCTGCAGCTCACTGCTGGACACACACCAACAAAACAACAACACAGTCAGTCAGCACAGACTTTAAGCCGGCGAGGCGTGATTGCGGATGCCGTGAAGGTGCGCCCGTCTCCCCTGCAGCAGCACCGCAGACCACGCCCCCCCCTATAATTTTCTTCATCTGTACTTTTCATTCTGTACATTGCCGTTCTTTTTACATTCACTTGGTTTACAGGTTACACATTTTACTACTGTTATAGTGCAATGTACTAAAACACTGCAGATTTCATTCATTTTAGTAGCAGTTTATCCCAGATACAGTTCAATGCAGTTGTTTTTGTAAACGGTACATATTACTGGCAGCATTGATTTTGGTAAGCTTAATTGCAGCAATAAAATATGAAAAGAGACTCAGAAAAATCAATTTGTTGACATTTATCGCAAAAAGGCTGAAATACTTGAATTGTTGATGCAATCAAATGGCCTTTGTCCCTATTCCTGAGTTGCTTTTATTGAAGCACCTGAAAAAGTAGTCCAGAGTATCAAGCAGATACTGTACTGTAAATGTTACCTGACACACGCCAGCAGCATGTCCTTTCTAACTGCTGCTTCTTTTATCACAGTCCTCTTAGAAGAGCAGCAAGTCACAGTGTTAGACAGTAAATCTCTGCACTGCAAACCTCAAAGGCATGATAGCAGTCTGACTCAAGCATTACCTGTAATATGTTACTGTAGCCTCAAGGCACAACGTGGTGAGATTTGTGTACGATTGCTAGCTTAGTTGCTTTCCTGATAAGTGACCATTCATTTGAGGATGCCAGTAATATAGCATCATAGCTAGACAGTTAAATGTCTTTCAGGTAACAAAGTGTTTGATTCAGATGTGCAGCGGTCTACTCTGTTCACTGGGTTCTCTGCCACTGATCTCTAGCCTCTCTGCAGGGTTTTATGGGAGATAGCAAATAAAGAATACATTGCTCTCCACATTATACTGTCACATTAATGGGAAACAGACTGTCAGATGTTGTAGCTTTAGAGCGATTTCTAACAGTTATGTGATTTAACAGGGAACTTTCTGACAGTAAAGTCATGGCAGCTCGATTAGCCGTCTTATAACTGTTATTTTTACAGCGTGCCCACTGTAATCTACAACTTTGGGTTCTTACTGTTTAAAGTGTGCAGCCATAATGGAATATAAGCCTTGCTGTGTATTTTGAGTTCTCTGTTTAACATTATAAGGTACTCTTGTTTGTTATCTTAATATAATCTAAAAGTTTACTATTACGATATATAACCTTTATCCTGTACTCTGACACTTTGATAAATACTCTGGAAATAAATAATTGCCAGATGTGATAATTTACTACAGTGGTCTTGGTCATGGTGGCATGTTGCTGGCTAAATCCTAACACTGTCCTCAAACACAAACTCTGGAAACAAAAGCAGTTCTTGCCAGAGAAAATTTTTGCTTTTATACTTTGATATTATACAGCGGCTGTTTTTCTTCCTGACATATTTTAAAAGTATTTCAAAGCGCTGTGCATTACAGTTTCCTTTGGTTTTCTCATTTTGTGCTGATGGGCATAGGTAGGTATGTAGGTATAGATGTGTGACTGCAGAGATCAACCTGGAAGCAGTCAGAGCGAGGGACTGCTGAGGCCACTGTGATGAGACACACACTCGAGTATTTGAGCCACATTGCCATCTTATCAGAGCGTCCATCAGTGGAGGAAATATTGAGGAAGCTTGAATGCTTTTAAAGTCTGTTTTTGTAACAGAAGCAATGCTGTCACCTTAATAGCCGCCCAAATGGTTCTCCCTAATGTGTTTTTGGAAAAAGGGAAAAAAACAACCTCACTAGAGGCCAGCTGCTCCTGGAGCTACAGTATATTTTACTCAGTTCAGTTTTTACTGTGATGTTAGCAACATCTTGGTGCCAGAGACCACAGCACACCTTCAGGGGTCTACTGAAGACAAGCAGCAAAAGAGGGACCGACACAATATTAGGCACGTGGTCACAATGTTATGCCTGATCATTGTATACAAGCCCTCATACAGATATAACAGATACAGTATACATAAGTGTCAGGATATCGGGCGGCAATGCATAACTCTAGCTCTATTTTCTGAACTCTTTGCCCACTTTGAGTTGCTAACTCAATCTGTAAAACATTAAGCATAAAAATGCTTAATGCAGACATGTAGTTCTATCAATAGATCATTTTTACGTTTCTTTAAATTTGAAGTTTATTTACCGTCCGCATCATGCGTGTCTCATATCCAGATTGTCAGGCTGATAAAGTAGGGTGCTGCAAGTATCAGTCCACAATGGAATGCTCATATGCCCCTAAAAGGACTGACAAACAGTATAAATAAAATGCTGTTACAGGTGATATCACTGTAAACACTGGCTGTTACAACAAGCAGAGGAACTTTAAGGATAGGTGCAAAGGTTTGAGCAGGGGGAGGAGAAATGTTCTTTAAGCCACTGTGCTGCTGCTGCTGCTGCTGCTGCTGCTGCTGCTGCTGCTGCTGCTGCTGCTGCTCTCCCTTCAGATCTACAGGTGTACATCACCCTGTTCTGTCTCTTAACAAACCCAGACAGTGTTTGTGTGTTTTTCACATTTCACCTGCCAGAGAGCTGCAGCCTCAGGGCAAAACCAGCAGACTCATTCAGTGAAGAATATCTCACAATCCCCTGGATCAAGCACATATGCCCACCCACAAACTTCAAACTGGCAGGCGGAGCGTATTTTTTTATTTTTTATTTTAACCAAGCTCCCAACACTGTCATCAAGCCAGAGAGTTTCTGGCAGGCACAAACACAGCACACACGCCTCATTTTTGAAAAAGCACACGCTAAATGTTTGTATCTGAAGCGCAGACACGAGTGTCATATTCAGAGCGCTCACCAGGTCCTCACTTTTGTGGATGGATGGATGGATGGATGGATGGATGGATGGATGGATGGATGGATGGATGGATGGATGGAGTTCTCCTGGGAAGTGATTTTTCTTTGGTATTCTGCCTAATCTACCAAATGAAATGTAGCAAAGAAAAATATGTACTCGTGGCAGGTGAAACACAGGTTTGTCATGTTTGAAGTGTACATAAACCATCTCTGGTGGATTCTGTTGATGAGGGATCTGCTAACCCTCCCCTGCCTTTTACAGCTCAGTGTCCCTTCATGAACAGATGGCACGAGGAAGCAGTCGATAATCAAAGCAGCAGATGTTCGGGGAAGCGTGTTTGCTGCCGATGCATCATGATTTGATCTCGATTTAACACCCAATAATGCATTTGAGAAAACCGATTAAACGCGTAATTGTAAAAACTGTTTACTGGTCGTCATTCCTGAACTTGGTGTTTAAGCAAAAACGGCTTTCCGTGTCTCAGCGGTTGGGTCCTTGTTGATTCTTCAGACGTTGGTCGTGCTCCTTAATCCTGTCCCAGCCGTTATCCCACACTGTGGCACTTTTACACTGTAAAATTAGCCTTACCACTGCAGTTTACTTTGTCGGTTCATTACTGTAAAACAGTATTTGGCAGCAGAATGGGCTCGAGCCTATTCCAGCCATCACAGGGTGGGAGGGAGCACGCCCTCGACAGGTCACTTGCCTATCTAATGGCAGTTATTGATATTTAGTAAGTAATAAATCTTCAAGTACTCTTTAAATAAAATATTGTCTTCTCTTTTCGGCCCCTCCCTCGAGTTCTCGCCACAGTGGATTATTGCCTCATCTTAGCTTACCAATAGCATCCTGCTTTGCCACGTCAGACCCCCTCCATTCCTCCTTCACTACATTCCTGAACTCCCTCCATCTTTTCCTCCTGTCTGGGAGCGCCATCTTTAGCATCCTTTGGCCGGTATGTCCAACATCCCTCCTCTGCACATGTCCACACCATCTCAGCCTGGTCTCTGACTTTGTCTCTAAACATTCTCAGCCTGAGCTTTCCCTCTGATCTACTCCTTTATAAACTTGCCCATCCTGGTCACTCCCAGTGAAAATCTAACTAGTTTATCAGCTGTAAATTATAGCGGTCAAAACAGACTTAAAATATATGAAATATTTGTCAGCGTCAGATGAAAACTCTCAAGGACCTCTTCCTGTCATAGGGTGAACCTCACATGTTTGAGGTTATTCTGTCACTAACACCAAACATGACTCAACGATGCAGATCCACAAAACTTGAAAACTGTATCTGCTAGCTCTTCTTTTGAGAGAGAAACTGGAAAGGAGTGAAAGTTTGGGCATTTTTTTATGTGCGTATATACAGTACACGTCTGTCATTGGTTGTGTCTTCTCTGGCCTGCAGTGTTGGTAATTGCTGTCATCCACCGAGAAGCAGCCTGCCCTAACTGACTCCCAACCAAACAGTCTGTATTAGACGGCTTGGCTCACTTCAGATCCCTCCAGTGAGGAGTTCACACCCAGCCAATTAAAGTCAGTCTCATGTTTGTGTGTTTTAGGACACCCTGATTATGTGATAGGAAAACAAGCTCAGATATGAAGTGCAAACATATTCGACACACATTTCGCTTTGATATTTCTGTGCTGATTACACACTGCATGCTCCATACAGCAAACACACACACTGACATATCAACACCATAAAGTTCCCACAACCCTATTCTGTCCTATACAATCTCTTTCACAGCAGTGTCCTCTCCCTTTCTGCTCTGAGCTAATGGAGTGTCCAGTCAGATTTGGTAGCATGCGCACTTCCCTAAAGGAACACACAGACATCAGAGATGAAGGGGGAAAAAATTGAAGAGCCATTTCCTGTGAAAATGTACTGAATAACTTTTGAAGGGTCAGTTCCTTCGAATAATAAAAGAATCAGTTCTGCATGTTTGGTTTTATTTACCCATGCATCTGTAAAGAACTTCTAATCAGGAACTTCCACTTTCCTGGACTTCCTGTTCCAAAGGGGAGGCTCTTGCAAGATAGTCCAAAAGGAATGAGCCCCTATGGAGGCCAAACAGTTTCCTTCTGGGACTGCTTTTGATGGTAGGCTTGACACAGTTGATATACTTTATTTTATTTATTTATTTGAATTTTGTTTTTCTCAATTGTAGTACAACACCTTTCTTTATGTATTAAGGTCATCACAGCATCATGTGACACTTTATGGCAACTGTCATTTTCATTCAAGGCATGAAGTACACGGGAGCAATCTCCTGGTAGCAGTCACCTTCAACCAGCATGACCAGCTGCTTGTTTCTGCTGTGATTTAGCTCCGTTTGAATCACATCCTGACGGAAATCCTTAACCGACCAGTTGGCAAGCCTCGCTAATGAAAAACTGAAGTTTAACATACTGCGTTTGTGCTAACTAAACCAAAATGTTGACTTCTTTGCTTAGAGGCAGGTTTAAGTAAGTACTTTTGCTATATTCATTGAGGGCAAGCTCTTAAGCGCCCTCTGTTGTGTCCACGGCTGAACTGCAGCCAGTTTCTGTCCAATGAGATGAGTGGAACTTCCTCACCTCTAATGCAATCATCCATCCATCCAAGGAGGTTTATTTTAATGTTTGTAATATTTGTAATATTACTCATTACTTTGACCTAAATTTACTTATTCGATGAAGCTTGTGTCCCAGTGGCAGGTGGGTCACACACTGGCCGTAACACTCTCTGATGATTCTAAATCTCACATAGGTGTGAAAGTCAGTGTGAATGGTCATCTGTCTCTCTGTGGTCGCCCTGCGACAGGCTAGTGATCTGTCCAGGGTGTACCCCGCCTCTCGCCCTATGACAGCTGTGATAGGCCCCCGTGTGATCCTGATAAGGATAAGCAGAAGAGAATGGATGGATGCATGAATACATTTTACAGGAAATACATCATATTTTGATTCGATTAAAGATTTAAGATTGGGCTGGTTTTTAAGGGGGCCATCTTGACTTTGGGACTGGCTGACCAATGCAAATAATCCCCCAGAATCTTCATGTCAGTGAAGGTCCTGGAAAAAAGAGTGGTACTGAAACAACGACTGAAACAAAAATGCAATTAATTTATTGTTTCTTGTTGCTTGATGTAGCAAACCAGCTGCAGGAGCCTAATAATTACTGTGATATTCAAAAAGCCAGTTCCTCCTCTTCCCACAATCAGATCAGACAGAGCCCGTGGTTCTTACAATTACTACAGCACTGGGCACCATCCAAATACTGGGAAATACTATATGAGCCAAACTTAATTATTAACAGTCTCAACACATAACTGAGCCCCCCACCACACACACAACACTCTCACAGTCTGGCAAACCTCTCCCTCTTTCTCACTGTAGCTCATAAACGAATGGATAAACCATTAAAAGGCAAAGAATGAAAAAACATCAGGCCTCTGCAGCTATTTGGCTGTCATGTATTTTTCCTCCAACCAGTGTTTTGACTGGCATTCTTAATTTTGGTTATGAGAATTGGTGACAGACTGCATGACTAAGAAACTCTGATTATTATTCTGTCCTAAGGAAAAAATATCTCACCTGCTTTAAACACAGGAGAGCTGTTGCTTTCATTTCCATCACAAAGAAGGTCTCATTAATTCTTGTCTTACTATTTTAGCTCAAGCTGCATCTCAATTCAAACTTTTCACTAACATCCTACAGTTAATTGTAGACACATTTAATGGCTCTGTGGTATAGTTTCCAGACTTTTATGACCCAGCTGTCAGTCAAAAAAAAAAAAATCCCTTAAAACAGGGATCAGAATCTGCCCAGCAAAGGCTCCAATATGGCCCCCTGGGTGTTTTTGGAAAATGTTAAACTTTAACAGTATTTCCATAGGTTTTGCAGCTTCTCCTGTTGACAAAAATCTGCCCCATGGCCATTCATACTACTCCAAAGTAAATAAGTAATAGTAGTCAATAGTCTACTTGAGATATATATTTTTTTCAGTGGATTCACAGCTTAAAAAATTGACTTTTATGTTACGGCCCTTCTTTTTCTTATATTAACTCATCTCAGGGATAAAAGAGGAGTATTGCTGATACAGCCCACTTATGATCAAAGTGGGCTGTAAGTGGCCCGCGACGTAAAATGAGTTTGACATTCCTGCCTTAAATTTTTAAACTAGCCCGTTTAAAGCATTACGATACATGTTGTCTGGAATAGATCATTCTCCCTGAATCTGAGCTGTAACCCTAGCTTTGTTGTTGGAAATGGGGAAAGCGGCAGCATATTAGTTTTACAGACCCATCATCATCATGTCTACAATCGACCATTAAGTGTTGACTGTGCCTGTGGAGCCCGGAGAAAACGGCTCTAACTGGAGGAAATGACTCCGCGGCTGCCGTGTTCGATAGATTTACTCTGCTGTCTAAAATATTTGAAACCAATCCAAATAAAATGTCTGTAAACATGTTGCTGAGCTTTTTGTATGCATTTACTAGACTTGTGTTTCAGTTATAAAGCCTTTCTCATGCGAAGAAGCAATCCACCATCTTTTCAGGCTTTCTCGGTTTATTGATCATCTGTCCTGAGATGGATTAAAAGGGCTCCGTGGGTACAGTACCTTGTTATTACCGTTGCTAACACTTAAAGAGATTGCATTTTCTGAGACTATAAGGGCCTCAGTTTGTATGTCTGTATTTAGCTAAAAGGCTTCAACCTGCTTCTGCTTCTGCTTCTGCTGCTGCTGCTGCTGCTGCTGCTGCTTTAAACATGTCTCAATTAAATGTAAATGAAGATGAAGACGGTTCAGCTCCTGTTTTCCTTCTCCCTGCCCACCCGTTGCTTTCCACTGTCTCTGGGCCTTGATGTCTGCGTGTGCCTGTGTGGGTGTGTGTTTAGGTACGTGAGTGTGACCTTGGTTTGTGAGGCTGTATTGACAGTCTGCGTTCTCCCGGGTAGATCCGGGTGTGGTGTTGTGGATACGATACGCATGTACCCACTCAGGCACTGTTCAGTATACAGAGCAGGAGAAGGTGATTTGTCTCTGGGAGGAAAGGCTCGCTGTGGTGCAGAGTCAGTTCTGCCTCCTTCTGTTTGTCCTCCTCTTTACGTGGTTACTTATCTGCAGGGCTGGATTTCATTTGAAAGTTTAGTCTCGATGTTTTCATTTCTGCACGCCTTCTGAGAAAATACTAAATGTTTAAAGAAAGACAAGGTCGGACCAAACAGATTCTTTCCATATTTTATATTCACAGGCACTGGATGTTTTTCAGATGCTTGCTGCATGATTTTTTTTTTAATTTCATTATTGATTCTTTTTTTGTCCAGTTTTTCATGCTCTAATTAGACCTTTGAATATTGATGCACGGTTTCTTCGTGATTCACCGATGGCCCTTTGCACACAGCAGTGCGTGCCTCCACACGTCCACGTGTAATACTCAGTGTGTGACACCGATGCATGAACGATTCGTCGGTTGCGTTTCTGTAGGAACACTGTCACGCTGTGTTGTGTTTGTGTGCACACTGTGTGGCGGTTTGCACTGCATGCTTACATAAGGACCTGACTACGGTTGTAAAGGAATTACCCTCCCACTCAGCTGACTGATTAGTTCTCATAAGCAGTCATGACAGCCTTCAGCGGTAGACACATTTATTCCTATTTATTCACATGTGGCCTCAGCAGAATAAGCATTTAACCTCATTTGAAATCTGCAACTTATCGTGTTACTCCCCTTATGGGGCATTCATATTAAATGAGAGAATACGTTAAGAGTATTTTTTGCTTCTCGTCTGATAGAAAAATATAGCATATTATTGCAATATTTTGTGTGGCGACAGTGTATCAATACAAGGACTCCAAATATTGATATTTTATGCATCCACCCATCTTCTTCTTCTTTAATAGTTTGTTAAATAAATTAAAATACTCTGGGGATAGTATAAATAAAATGTCTCATCTCATGTGCAATCATCATTAGATAATGTTGGCCAAGCAAGCTTACAATGAATTGGCTCAACAGAAAAATCATCCAGCACTGGACACACTTAGCTTGACAATGCTTCTTCCTTAGTCAACAACCTGGGCAATATGTGCTGGCTACACGCTTTTGATGGCAAGGCGATTGCATGGGTCACCGATACAACCAGCTGGTTGCATTCTGGTTCCATTCCTATACACCAGGAAGATTGCTGAGTGCAAATGTAATAGGTAATTGTGAATTTCTATAAAATGTGACTTTCTGTCTATGTAGACAGCAACATCTGTGGGAAGCTGATTGCATATCATTGTTAACTTGACCATATTCAGTTGCAGACTGGTGTCAGACTGATGGCAGATAGACTCTGTCTTATGGCAGGTTTTAGTGACAGTCTGGGGATGTTTAACAATTTATTTTTGATAAATCACAATATCTGTTGTTCCATTACTCAGCATACTGCAAAACTGCATCATGGGGTGTGTGATGATTCTTACCGCTGACATTTTACTTGCTAGTACAGTTAGGTAGAAGACCATCAATGAGGAGTCTAGGTAGATACCCAGACTCTTTGTCTCTCTCTCACTCACCTCTCTCTCCGTCCCTTTAGCTCACCTCAGAATCATTTCACCTTTGAGGCATTTCGGTCAGATTCCCAAATCCACTTAAAGAAGCTTCTTTCAGTGGTTTAAGCTCCTCCCTGAATGACAGTGACATAAACTTTAGTTTATTTAATGAGGCCATGTAACCTTTTATGTTCTCACTATGAATATTTTCTTACTTGCAGCCCTTAAAGTGGCTGCAGTCGGTGGAAATTTTGACCTTTCGTAATTCACCTTGTTTTTCCCCCAGCGTGTTGGCGTCCTCATGATTTCACTACAGGCGATATCCACATGACATTTGTACTTTGTTAAAAACGCAACCGAATCAATGTTGCACTCATTCCAAATGTCACAAACTAAAACTAAATTCTCATCTGTGTTCTGGTTTCTGTAACCAACTTGTAGCATCAATATAATGGGATTTATTATAGTTTTAAAAGCAGAGCAGTAAAAACAAAGTAAAGAAAACAACTTCTGGTTACATGTTTTTTCTGTTTTCTGATAAGTTACTGAACAAAACCTCAAGAACGCACTTTCTGAGTAAACTTTTAAATATCATGTCACCCTATAAAAGGAGGGTGCTCATAACAGGAGCAAATGGAAGGACTCCTTTGCTTTACACTCATCATACTTTTCTTTCAAACTGAGGTCCTTTTATTGAGGTCCTTAATCCTGTTTGGAAGGGCGAGCCCAGCTGCATCTGATGCAGAAAGCTCATTTCCGCCAGTTGTATTTATAATCTCATTCATCGCTATTCACAGCTTTGAGTCACAGTCCACCCGTTTTCATCTGAGAACCAAGGACCCAGATTTGGAGGTGCCGACTTTCTTCCTAGAGACGTCACACTATGCAGGAAACTTCCACAACGGAAGCGATTCTCTTGTGGTGCATTTCTTTGTAGTTGATTGGTCACTAGCAGTCATGCCTGACTCTAGTTGCTATGCAACCCTCTGACGTACCACCATCGTATTTGTCAATCAGCGCTGTCCTCTGATAGTATTGGTTGCCTCTTCTACCACTCGCCTTGTAGTTGATAAAAGTTTAACTCGGCAGTCGCCCACTTTCCATCACCAGTGGCAGTTTAGCTCTTAGTCACACCATCTCATTTGTAAACTCAGGAATTAAAAGCGCCTGTGCACAGCATTTTAGAAAATATCCGTTATTTTGAAAAGCGGGAGGGCGGATTGAATGGAAAACAGAGGTTTATAAAGGGATGCGGAGGAGTGAGCTTGAAGTCCTCATTTGTTTAATAGTAAGCAGTGGCGCAGAAGGGAGGATCAGAGGGCAACGTTAATGAGAAAACTTAACCGTGCAGCTCTTTGGCTTCACTATGGCGGAGGTGTTGTGAGAGCTGAAGACGAGTAGTAACTTTGCAGGAGCAGGAAAAGATTGAATAACTTTGTGAAAAGAATCCTGCAGTCATTCTCACTTTTAATGGATTTTGTTATATTTAGGCTCGAGTTGTTCTGTCAGAGGATGACGGATGTTTCACGCTTGCTTTTTGCCTCGTGCTGATAATCAAAAAGATTGGAAAAATTCTGCATTCGTATACAAACGCATGAAGGTGACTTATCTTTTGATAAGTGTTTGCATTACTTTCTATGGCTGAATTTGGCTTTTTGGCCAATTTATAAACACAATTTATATCTCTGTTTCTTCCCCATGTATCTGTTGTGCTCCAGTATCCTATGAGCTGTGCACTTGCTTTCTATCTCCTATACTTGACTTTGCTAATTTGTTTTCACTTTGCCTCCCTAGCATAGCTCCCTATATCATTCTCGTCTTCCCGTACTAACGTGTGT
This sequence comes from Pelvicachromis taeniatus, assembly GCA_015108175.1. NCBI lineage: Eukaryota > Metazoa > Chordata > Actinopteri > Cichliformes > Cichlidae > Pelvicachromis > Pelvicachromis taeniatus. The sequence goes on from VURO01048489.1 coordinate 23,256, forward strand.
GTGCGAGTTCATCTGCTTTTGTGTTAATTAAAACTCCCTTCACACTTTCAATCCATTCAGTGTCCTTGCAAGATGCTGCGTGTCATGATATGACACATTATGCATTGTGGTATGAATGTGTAATGCGGTGTATTATAATTCGTGCGCAGCAGACAGTATGCATATGCATATATGTATGTGTGAGGAGTGATTTCCTCTCCTGTGATGTGTTTGCTTGTGATACTGACAACAAATGGCTTGTGCCTATGTGACCAAGTATAGGAACAAAGCAAAAAAAATAAAGAGAGAAATTTATCAAATATGGAAAGAGAACAGATAATGTTGAAAAAGAACGCTGGGAAATGAAAGCACATGAAATGTTAGCCTTGTAGCATTATTGTTTATTATGTTTTACCTAAAGTTTTAAGTGGATTTCTTTATTTGGTGATTTTTGACAGTGCCAGAGTGGAACCAGTATTACAAAGACTGTATATAAAAGAGGGACATGATCACTGTGATGTCACTCTATGATTTAGAAATCAGTCTAAAAAAAAAATCTAAAAGTTTTGGCAACCTTACCTGCTTATTTTGATAAGAGGTTGGAATTTAAGTTAGCGGCTAATGCTAGCAAGTTCAGTGTAGAATATTGATAAACTCTATATGGGTGCATGGCACAAATATCTTGTAAGACTAATAAAATACAACAAATTTTCTCTTCTTGGTGTAAATAACTGTACAGGAAGCCATGTTAAATGTTCCTGTGGGGACCATTAATGCATGGTTGGCTCCACAGTCCACTCTCATCACTTGAGTTAACAGAAGTGTACACAGTTGCTAGCTACAGCTACTTTTTACCCCTCGAACGTAATCACAGTACTGGGCGGGTGGGATTGTGAACGCCGTAAGTCGAGAACAAGGTCACGTAGGAGTTTCAAATTGATACCAAAAGGTGTAGCTATTAAAAATCTTGGACAAGTTTGAATTTCAGTCAGAGGTCAAGTTCTATAAAAATCTTTTAAAATTCATATCATTGGTGCATCTACTAGGAGCCTGAGGAATATGACGATCACCAGTATTTTTTCAATTACCATATTGGAAAGAAGCCCTATTAAAAAAAATGTATCAACTCAAATGAAAATGTAAGGTTTCATGCTTTGGGTAGTGTGCAACAACATCTCATTGTACCCCAACGTTTCCATCACCAACCCTCCATCTGCACTTTCCACCACTGCAATCTCAGTGCCAACCTCAGAGACAGTGGAAGGACTGTCAAAACTGCCAGCAGCAGTTGGCAGTTTTGATTGGCTGCCCCTCATAAGTGACAGGTTTGATTATCAGATAGGCAGAGTTGATGTGCTCAAGTCAGATCTCTGTGCTTGAGATGACCATATTGAGATATGTGCTCCAACTGATGTCATACAGAGTAAAGAACAGGAACAAAAACTGGCTATTAAGAATTACTAACTACATACAGTAACCTAAGTATTTGAAACTTTGACATTTTAGGCCATGAACGTCCATAAGAGGAAAAAAGATAAAGAAAAATAACATTAACATTATTTAGACTTCGTCGCAAAATAATAGCCCAGACTCTCTTATCCACACATTCTGATACACTCCAGTGTATCGGGGTGCATGCTCCTGAGGCAAAACTCCAAATAAATATTTTACCTGCCTTGATTTGATATGAGGTTTTTGTTTATGTTGGAGAAAGCGAGAGTTTTATTCAATTTGTCTCCACTGAGTTGAGTTTATTGCAGGGCTTGAGATATTGATTTAGTGACCTGATTTCACATAAAAGACCCTAAAATGCATCCATATAAATACAGAAACCAGGATGCTTACCGTTTGATTAAATAATGCATTACAGAATAAAAATGAGCCTGAGCTGCTAACTTCTCACCTTGACTTTAACAAGTGCAGTAGGAAATTGCCTGTCTGCTGGATGATTAAGCCTGTTGTGTTACTTTCCGAATTGCCAAGTCTGTGCTATAAAATTTCCGGGTCTCTATATGGGCATGCAGAGTTTAAGCTGACACAACAGCTTTTCTGATAACGAACCTCTACCTTTTCACCCTGCTACTTATAGTCATATTTAATTAGGAAAACGCCTGATCAGTATGTAGTGTAATTAAGTTTGGTTTATCTCAGTGTTGCCAAATCCTTGCTGCTCTCCAGAATATTTTGCTGTCTTTGTTGTGAAATATGTAGGTAAAAGGCTTTTTTTGGTGAAGCTATGTTTCTCGTAATACTGAACTGTTGAGTGGTTTCAGTGCAGCTCAGTCAAAAGGCTTTTGTGTGTTGCCTAACCCTTTCTAGTTTAAAGTGACGCTCCACATCAAGTGAAAATATGAGTTCAAGTCAAGATATTCTGTTCAAGTACACCAAGTGACCTTTCACCCAACGGCATTTACAGACGGAGACGTTTTCTAACATAACCATCAAACCAGCATTTTGATTATTATTGTTTACAGCTCATGAGAATCAGAAATTCAGTGTTTCAATCTTTTTTACAATATATCATTTTGAGTTTGAGTAAAATACTACTCAGATATATTGGATTATAATAGCAGATTACATTGTGTTCTGTAGTGAGAGCAGGAAATAGGTGGAAGAGAGTCTGGAGAGGTGGAAGTATGCAATGGAGAAATGAGGAATGAAGGTCAGTAGGAGTAGGATAGAATATGTGTATGTGAATATGAGAGAGAGAGTGAGAAAGAGGTGGGTGTAACAGGGAGCAGAGGTAGTGAACATGGATAACTTTAAATACCTGGGGTCAACAATCCAAAGCGATGGACTGTGCACAGGGTGGAGAGGGTGGCGACAAGTGTCAGGCGTCGGGAGATTTCTTCCTGTTGAAAGGCAGTTTTTCCTTCCCACAGTCGCCAAGTGCTGTCACACAGATTTAATTTGACTGTGGTTGGTTCAGCTTAAATAATCCCAGGCATGTTTGCAGTTAGTATGGTTCAGTGAAACCTGTCAGTACTACTATCTGTCTACTTGAAAATGAGGATACCAATTTATTTTAAAGCCATTACTGACAATCAAAGATTTAACTGTGAGCCTGTTTGGCTTCAAAAATGCTTGTTTAAAAAAATTTAACCAGAGCAGAAATAAATCATGAAAATAAACAGTTATTTTTCAGGTTATGAAACGCCCACTTTAAAAGTAATGAGTGTAAAACACAAACTGTTAAGTCCCAACAGAGAATGCAAGGAAGGTGAGGGTCAGCAGAATGATCTCACACAGTGGGTAACAGCACATATTAAAGACCTAAATCTTTTAGTGAGTACATCCAGACGTCCGTGTTTCCTGACATCAAGTGTGATTTTTCTGAAACTTGCTATTAAAGGGAGACACAGAAGGATAATCTCCGTTTTCGCAGAGACCCACACATTTTTCTGTGTACGGCACAATAACTGTCAAACTGCACCTGTGGAAATTTGAATAAACGCACAGAGGCAACACATCCTGACCTCGTAAACCTGTACTGGAACACTGACATAAATGAGCTCAGTTGGCAGGACACTCTGTAATTACTGACGCCCTTAAACCTGTCGCTCAAATCCAGCCATTCTTACAACACACGGCTAATGAGTAGAAATTAGTCACCAAATAGTCTGAATGGATTGTTGAGATCATGGGATGCAGTAATTTGGAAACCAGAAACATATTAAAATATTCAGTTTTGAGATATTTCTACTTATTTACATTTTTCTATATTATTTGTTTATGTTTTAAACAGATTTAAAAATTGTTTGATACAACGTCATGTGCAGTTTGATTTATAGGGGGAAAAAAGAGGACGCTGTCTCTAGCAGATTATTGCTGTTGCCCAGACATACATTTGCTGTTTACTTTCCGAGCTGTCGCTAATTACGGAAAAGTGCGATGCAATATGGAACCATGCGAACAAAGAACTTTTGCCATCAAAGTAAAGGTTGAGACCTTTTGAAATGTGTTGGCTGCAGCTGATTTTACTGGAGGAATATGTCGACTTCTATGCAAACTGCTGTCAACTGTGACAACCTGTTAGTGACCAAAACAATTGCAATTAAGTTTTTGGCACAGTACCATTTTCCTCTGCTACCAACTTCTCGCTAGTGATGTCAAGCAACCATTTGCCAACCAGCTGGAGAATACACGTTTTTCTCTAGTGATCGGTGGAAACCAGGGGGCCACTGACTGGTCTCTGGCCCTGTCTGAATGGGGCCTTAGTTGAGCAAAGTTAGCATACTAAATACATTTCCACCTACAGCCAACACACCGCAAACTGATTCCTAAATGGGACAGATATTGGTAGCATATGGGTACAAGTCTTACCTAGCCTGATCAGGCTTGTGAAACAGGCATGAAAACTTTATTAGTTCTGTAGAAAGTTTCAGAAAGATGCACATTTTTGTTCCGGGTTGCACGTTAGGGTCTCAAAACTAGACTAGATTATATGGTGCAGGTGAAGCATAGGGGTCAGATTTCACCCACGTCCCCTGAGTTGTGTGTATGTTACACACATGATGGTACACGGTGATCAAGTAGTTCATGTTATACTGATACTGAAGCTTTTATAGATTACCAGTAACAGAGAAATGATACTAATGTAGATGCACTCAGCTTTTAAAAACATGATGTATTTTCTGTAATAGACAATAACAGACTTCTCAAGGCTCATCTGGCACAGGTGCAATGGATTGATCCACAGTTACTGTGTGATTGTCAATGTGTGTGTATGTGTGTGTGTGTTGCCTTTTTCCTCTTACCCTTTGATTTATAGCAGCTGTGTTTCACAGGCAGCGATTTATCAAAGGAAAAAATGTCTGGGGCCTTCTAAAACAAGCCCACTTCATTACTCAAACATCACATCGCAGCCCCCTGCACGATAGGCTCAGCCTGTTAACACGAAGGGCTTATTGCAGGGTTAGCTGAGTGTGAGTGAGTGTGCGGTCATTGAAACTCTTGTTAATGCAGCAATACGCCGCCTGTCAAGAGTTAATGAATGCCAGTGTGAGTAGCTGGGCTTTGTTTATTTGTGCACAACTTGCAGTGCCTTTACTGAAGCGCTGACATCTCTTTCTGTCTGTGTTTCAGATCGGAAAAGAGACAGAGCACAAGTGCTTTTGCCAAACTGCTGTAATGCCTTGCTGAACTTGAACTCACAGGATGAGTCATGATCATGTGCTTCGCTCCACTACCTCACTCTTATTTCAACTCCATATTCATGTGCAATTTCTGCCTGAGCCTTTTCTCTCCCCATTCACTCATAATCCTTCACATCTTCACTTTTTGGCTCTACTGAGACTCTCATTTACTTTGAGTATCCATGACTCTCATCATTTAACCTGCTGTCTGGGCTTTCAGTCACCGTCTGCTGCTCTTTCTGTTTCTACCTCTGTTTCAGCTTTTTTTATTTATTTTTGATAGTTTCCTTCCCTGAACAGTAAAGTTTGTTTCACTGTTTTTTTAGGGTATTTCTGTATCATCCATCCATCCATCCATCCATCCATCCATCCATTCATCCATCCATCCATCCATCCATCCATTCTCAGCCGCTTATCCTTTTCAGGGTCGCGGGGGGCGCTGGAGCCTATCCCAGCTGTCTTGGGGCGAGAGGCGGTTTTATTTTGTATAGGTCACTATATTTTTACATATAAATTGCCTTTGTCTGTGCAATGGATGAAATTATGAGGAAAAAAGACCCTTTTTTTTCTTTTTGCTAATTATTACATTTTATTACACTGTTGATCCTACCATCTGAATATCAGAGAAGAAATTGTGACTCGAGCCAAGCCAGCATCTTTCCGCTCCTCTTTTGTCCAGTTTTGTTGAGCTTGTGTGTGGTGTTCAGGGACGCTGTGAATACGATTGTTGTAATGAGCGTTTTCAGCAGCTGAAGCATTCTCCTCTGACATCAACAAGGTGTTTTCATCCACAGAACTGGATCACTGGGTATTTTCTCCTTTTCAGATCATTCTCTGTAAACCCTTTGAGTTGGCTGTGTGGGAAAAATCTCAGCAGTTTCTGAAATACTCAGACCTACCTGTCTGACACCAACAACCATGCCACGTCCAAAATCACCTTTTTTTCCCCATCCTGGGTTTGAGCTTCAGCAGGTTTTCATGATCATGTCCAAATGCTTTAAATTGCTGCCATGTCATTGTTTGATTAGATATAACAGGTGTACCTAATAAACTGTCTAGTGGGTGCAAATAACTATCTGCATTGGTGACGATGAACATTTTTAAAACTGTAAATTCTATTCAAAACTAAACCTGTATTTATTACAGTAACTGAACTCTTTCGTTGCCTCGCTGGACACAGTTGCCAGACGACAGACAATCAGCAACCACAGTCATCGCTACATGTTAGCCTATCGTCAGCTGCCATTAGGATGACAATTAGTAAACATTATTGGCTTATACTGGAGTTCAGTCAATAAATGAGCAGTTCCATAATAATTATACACTCGTAACACGTTGTTGATGCTAAAATGTGGCATTCTTGCCTCTGTAAATCAAATTAAACCAGACTGCTACTGTTCGCTCTCTCTTTTTTCATCGTTTTTGTTAAATATAGACTGTAAACTCTCCTCAGCAAGTTGTGAAAACACTCCAAAATGCAAAAGATATATTCTTAATGGCATAGAGTCATCAAAGCTACAGGTCGCTTCACTGCCCTGGTGCTGGAGAGGAGCATGGCCTACACAGCTCTTCACTGGAATCACTCTCGCCTGTATGGTTGTTTTCAAATGTTGCCGTAAAACCACGAGCTAATTAAAGATAAGAATAATAATAAACATGCTTCAGATTTCAAAAGATCATTCAATACTTCTATTTACTTTAGTGTACTTCAGCTGTTACACAATCGCATTTATTGATTGTGTTTTAAATGAAAAATGTTTCTCACATTATAAAAGTGGATTTAATAATGATTTAATTGTTAAATTTGCAAAGCATTCGTATATTAATTCTCATGTCTGTCTGCTGGATCTAAATCTGTAGTTAAGGGCAATGAGAAAGAGAAAGTTTAAACAGGGAATACTTGAGATTCTGTAGGTGATCCTGTGGAACTGGTTCCACAATCACATTTTCTTCTGTAACCCTACACGAGTTTGTTTTTCAGCTATGCGAATGTTTGTAATTTAGTTTAGACACGGGATTCAGAAATGATTCTTTTCTTTGGTTTTTTTAGTTGGAAAGAACTTCATTGGGGAAGCAAAGCTGTAATTAGGGAATAAAGTTCAACAAGTAATTCATCTGAAGATCAAAAATAAGAGATGAAAACGGTGGAAATACTTCATTTTTCACTTGTGATGATCAGAGTAGAGACTAAAGGTCTGGGATTTCCACTTCCACTTTTCAAACCGGGCCTTAGAACCTCTGATGTAAATGATTGATCTTGTTTTTATATCTGTATTGTTTTTTATGAGTTTTTTTTTTTTTTTTTTTTTTTTTTGTTTTTTTTTTTTTTTTTTTTAATGCTACG
>VURO01048489.1:30733-46392 GCA_015108175.1 Pelvicachromis taeniatus
TCTAATCGGTTTTACTTTCACTATCAGAGACACACTTCTATCGCTGTTCTTATTTCATTCAGCAGCAGCGTGAGCGGAAAAGTGACTTCCCTTCAGGTGAATATGTTGTGGATTGAACATTTAAGCAGGACAGACAACCCCTTGAAATACAATAAAAGAAGCTTGCTGTTGGCACCATTTGCGGTCTGATTTATTTTGCCCTTAAGCATCTTTGACAGCTTTCGTGTGAAGCCCGCCTCACTTATTCCAAGATCTGATCTATCCGATGCATCTTCACCTGGATGCTTGGCAGCTGTTCCTCTTAGAGACAGTTGATAGAGACGTATCTGGGCTGTCATCTCGGCGCTGCTCAGGGATTTGTCAGCTAAGCTCACTTTGACTCAGTTGTGGGGTAAGCTTTGCTTGTCTGGAAGAATATAATGTGCCCCACAGACAACAGCTAGTGGAGCAGAAAACAGTTTGCAGTCTTCCTGCCTCAGAAAAACAAAAAAATCAGGATGTTTATTTCTATCACACTGTCTTGGACCGAGGGGTTAAAGGAGGGCCTTTTAATTAAAAGGGAAAACTTTTTTGGGAAAAAAGGAGCCGGATGGGAGCGGTCAGTTTCTCCCCTTAAAGTTTACAGTAGACGACTTCCTGAAACGTCCTTATTTTATTAGTTACATAATCCAGGAAACAGACAGAATTCAAATCAGCAACCTTTGCTGTGTTTATGGGAAATACTGTTGTGTCATTGAGGTGATGAAAGCCGTGTGTAGAAACATGCAGGAATCCAGCTGGACCGTTTGGTATTAGGAATGTGCAGATTTCTACCTTAGAGGAATTTTATAGGAATGTATGGTAAAATTCCACTGTTTTTGTTTGTACTACAAAAAGCTATTTCAATTGTAATTTCAGAAGTCCAGCAGGGCAAGAAACACAAGCAGTTCTAGAATAAGACATCACTGTAAGTCATAAACAAACCAGCAATTTTCACAGTAAGACGCAAGAAGCCAGCGGAGAAATTGATCATGCAAATGTCTCCGTGAACATGAAGTGATTCATCTTGAAGGAGGCTTAAGCCTGCTGTAGTCACATTACATATGTAAATGTCTACATGTTTTCCTTTACCTAAAAACACAGTGGCAGCTACACTGTTGGCTTGTTTACAGTATATGATGGTCCTTGATAAGTGCACTTTCATTATAGTTAATGGAGTCATTGAAAATCAAAGGCATAATACAGCAAAGTGGATCAGATTATGTGGGGGACTGAATTGATTCTCATTATTTATGAGCCCTTCACAACAAATATATGTGCAAGATGATGACTCAAGTAGTATTTGAATTCGTAGTGCCTTTCCTCATGCCCCTTATGTGTGTGTGTGTGCGTGTGTGCGTGCGTGCGTGCGTGCGTGTGTGTGTGTGGTATTTTGACAGTCTGCTGAGCAGACAAAGACACAATCTATAACACAAGAACATCAGCTAGTGTGGCTCCCAGAGAAAAAGGCCAAAACAAATACCACAAGAATGTCGCAGAGTGCCTAGGTCAGACCCCACAAGAAGTTCCATAATATTACTGGTACGCAAATACACATATACACTAAAATATGCACACACACACACACAAAGCCACCTTGTGCAGTAACATACTCACACAGAGACAGCAGGATCATTTGCATAGTCATCACCTAATTCCTTCTTCTTCCCTTGTTGTCCGTTGTCTCGCTATGAGAAATTACCCCAAGCAGCCTTGCAGGTTCCTTAATATGGTGCTAATTGGCCAATTAGGGAGGATTTCGGCACTTCTTGCAGTTATATTTCAAGTTCACTGTTAATCAACAAATGGCCTCAGATTCCTCTTCTCAGTCAAAATCCAACCACACGTTGGACTATGCTCAAAAGCACTAAGGTTTTGAGCATAGGTACAAAGGTAGTGTTAAAGGTAGAAGAGCTGGGGGAATGGCTTGAGTATATACAGAGTAAGCTGTCTGTAAATCATAGGCAGCAAACATGGGCAATATAAGTCACAGAATATAAAGGAGGAGTCCTAATCTACATGAAACCACGCCTAGAAAGGTCTTAGAAAGCAAATTCTATGCCCAGCTAAATCATGGCAGCATTTACAGCTTTGCCCAGGTAAAAGTCACAGACGATATAAAAGAGCAGTATAATGTCATTCTCTGGTTTGCAAAGTTAGCCTTGCATAATCCTCATGACACTTAACAATGAAAATTTACAAAATTGACTTAATATTGTATTCAGTATGACTTGAACTGGGTAACTAAACCTTAAAAACTCACCAGAAAACTATTTACTGAGGTCTGTGCCAAGAGCCATGTTTCCACAAACTTCTGTAGGACAGGAAGTGTTTGTGAAACCTGAGGTACTGCCCTGCGGTGGCCTTTTAAAAGATGCAGACTGCAGAAGACACGGCAGACTGTTAAACTCAAAACTTAAACAGTTTAACCTGAGGCACATAATCCTAACTCTTGTGGCAAAATGAATATGATCACACTACTTAGTACTTTAAAACAAACTAGAATAAAAAACAAACATAACCCAAGTAGCAATGTCCTTACATTATAAACTTAAAAATTAGAACTTTGTGTAAGTTGGTAAAATACAGATAGGCAAACACTGCAGGTGTCATCAGTTGGAGATGACATTAAATGGAGTAATTTCTTATTTTCAGTGGCTTCTTGATGGAAAAGTAAAAACATTACCTGTGAGCAATCACATAATTTCGAAATGTGACAGTTTCCCAATTTTCTCGCCACCATATCATCGTCTGCAACACTTTACCCCTCCAGCTGTTTTCTTTTGTCATCATGAATTAGACCCCGAGTGGGGGTTAACTCATACAGTGTTGTCTCTCCTACAGGTTATTGTTTAGTCGCTTTGCACTCCCTTTGTACTCCCACAGTTGTTTCTTGCTATTTACCTCCTCTGCAGGGTATTGTACAGTTTGTCACTGCTGGCTGCGCACAATCTCTCCCTACCAGCACAACTCTATTTTTGACTCAAACTTAGTTCCTATATCCTCTTTCACACAGAGTATTTTTCTGTTGTTGTTAGAATCGTATTAACGCCTCCGTCTCCTCCGTGCACTACAACATATCACCATTGTTATTTGAAGCATTTTCTTTTACTTGGATTTTAAGTTTACTTGACTTTCTGTCGCTGTCACAGTATAGCATAAATAAAACTAAAGTACTTGTCATTTATTTAAATAGTCCTACACCCATCATGGCTTTCTTTTTCCATCTGAAAGCTACAGTTTGATGTCTTGCCTTTTGGATTAAAACAAAATCTTGTTTATATTTGTCACATTGAAATCCCAGAGAAATAGGCTCGTTTCCCATTTTGCATCTTAAGTTTCATTTTAAAAAGGTTGCCAGGTTTTGTTGTTGTTTTGTATCTCATTCGCTTTTTTTTGTTTCTGACCTATTTTCTTTCCTTTAAGGATCTTCTACGTGTCTCATGACTCCCAAGATTTGAAGATCTTCAGCTACATTGCCAGAGATGGACAGAGCAATGTGTTCCGCTGTAATGTCTTCAAGTCAAAGAAGAAGGTAAGATGGAGAGAAGCTCGGTTTAAAGCTTTCACTATGTAACTTGTTACATACCTTTGATTGATTCACTTAACTTAGATGCCATTCTGAGGTTTTTATAAAAATATCACTTATCCAGATACAGAACCGGGGATTCAGTTATGCTTGATGTGGAGATTTTTTTTTGAATAAGAACCAACACCGTATACCAAACCAAACATTGCATGGTTTACATAGTTTCAAACTAACTTTCTGTTCGATCTAAATCTTTTACTATAAACAACTTTTAATTATAATTATAAATGTAATATTAAAGTGTACTTAAAGCTTACATACACATTTTAACCAGAGAGACGCGAATACGATGTTGGTATTTAAGAATTTGAGCTAAATCAGTTGATTCATATCTGTCATGGTCCTGTGTTTTGTGTTGTGTATTATTAATAGTCTTTGATTTCATTATTATTTATAATTTTTAGTCTTTTGGTTCTGTCTCTGTGCTCTGTGTTCCCTGTGTCTCCTCAGTCAGTGTCAAGTCTGTGCCTTTGTGGATGTCTCTAGTGTTTCCTGTTTTAATTTGACAGTCCCGTGTCCTGTGTTCAGTGTTTTGAGTTTCTCTTTCCCCTGTCTCATTATCTCTAATTAGTCCAGCTGTGTTTCCAGCTGTTCCCCATCTTCTCTTATCCTGCCTGTGTATTTTAGTCCTCAGTCCTCCCCTGTTTCTTGTTGGGTCATACCACACCCTATCAATGCTGCAGTTTCTTCTGGGCTCCAGGTTTTCTTTGTTCTTTGTTTATCTTTTTCCAGTTACCTTGTTTTCTAGTTTCCTAATGTTTAGTTTCTAGTTTCAGGCTCAAGTTTTGGTTTGGTTTTCTCAAGTTTATGTTATGGAACATTTTCTCCTTCCTCAGTTCATCCCTCTGCGTCTCGTGAGTCCTGCATTAGGTTCCTACTTCCTGTCTGCCATTCGGAATCAAACCGTGACAATATCTGTCAGATAGATTGGGATTTGTACATGTAAATGTGGAGGCTTCTTCACGAAAGTTAGTCAAAGCGTTTGACAGGGTTCTGTGCTCGGACCAGTAATGCAGTGCTTAAATCTTTAGGCAATATTATAAGAAAACACTGCATACAGTTCTATGCAGACGATACCCAGCTATATTTATCTATGAAAGCAAATAATATAACACAATTAGTTAAACTGCAGTCATGTCTTTAAGATGTAAAGGCCTGGATGTAAAGTACTTTTCTTCTCCTAATTTCAGAGAAAGATTAGGCCCCAAAAATCTTAGAAGCATGATGTCTTACCAGATACCAAGGAACTCAGGATGGCGTTACCTTGGCCTGTAGCAACACTGTGAGGAATAGTGTCATTTTTGATCAGGATATGTTCTTCAGTGCATGTATTAAACAAATATGCAGGGCTGCTTTCTTTCATCTTTGAAATACTGCTAAAATTAGAGACATCAGAGCCTTCAGCTGTCATGTCTCTCTCCTGTAAAACCAGCTCCCAGCTTAGATTCAAGAGACAGACAGCCTCTCTACTTTTAAGAATAGGTTTCAAATGTTTCCTTTTTGATTAATTAGGGCTGGATCAGGTGATCCTGAACAATCCCTTAGTTATGCCTTAGATAGGCTCAGACTACTGTGGGACTTTCTGTGATTCCTGGGAGAGTATGATACAATAAGCATTACAGTCATTTCTACATCATTTCCCCTCACCTCTTTTCACTTATTTATATACCACCATTTAATGACAGTATGTCATTCAATTTTTGTCTTCTCCTAGCCTGTCTCCCTGTGCTGTCTTTCTTTTCTTTCCTCGTTTTCTTCCACCCCAGCTTGTCGCAACAAATGGATGTTCCTCCCTGACCCTGATTCTGCTGGAGATTTATCCCTGTTAAAAGGGAGTTATTCCTCCCCACCATTACAAGTGCTTGTTCATAGGTGATTGTCAAAACCAAAACTACAAAGGAATTTACAAAAACACATAATACAATCACATAGGCAAGGGGAAAGAAAAACAATAGGCATTCAAGAATATAAAGAGTTACTTAAGCAAATTGTGTGGCAGTTTAAAATGGGCCATGAAAGCCTCAAGTGCAACACCAACAACCCAATAAAATGTCACTTAGTGGTGAAGAGTGACAATATAAGGGAATTTATGAGAACATCCTGCTTAATCAATAAGTCTTTAAATGGTATTTAATAGAAGACACTGTCCTGAGACCATCGCTAATTCAACTTTTGTCTTTAATGGTCAAGAGTTTCCTGCCTGGCAGGCTGGATGTATGACCAACAAAAAACTGAATTTACCAACTTTAGGAGTGAAACTGTATGGTGAGAAGTGAAATTGAAATGATTCAAAAGCAACATTTTTAAAAGATTAAATAAAGTTTGAAAGCAAATGGATGGAAATATAAAATTCTATTTCAATTTAGTGACGATCATTTTCAAACCAATACATTTGATTTCAAATTAGGCAAATTCAAAATCAGTTTTAAGAACCATTTATTCATGTTTCAATTCAGATTCACATTTTGTTTCCTTTATTAATCAGCTGGACCAGAAAATCCTATAAAGCAAAAAATGTATTCAAAAAACACACTCCACAGTTTCTTGAAGCACCCTCCGTCAGTGTGGTATGGTAGACCATGGATAATGCATTTGTCAGTGAGAAGGATGTTAGACTGATGATGATTCAGATCTCTGGTTCAGATGAAATTACCACTTCTGACAATCACTCTGATCTGTTTTTATGCAAAACAATGCTTTCTGGTGCAATACATTGAAAGGTTCCAACATCATTCCCCGCCGTCTGTGCAGCTTTCACACTATGCCAAGGCAGCAAATGGACCAGATTGGACCTTTTAGGCAGGCTGCTTTTAGCTGTTAGCCCTGTTAGCTTATTCATTTATGAAATTTGCAATGAAACAGCTCAACAATAGAGAGTGAACTGATTGACCTTATGAATGGAAGATTTAAACAGTCACCTCTTTTGGGCCTTTAATGCAGTTTGCTCTTGTCCTTAGGAAGGTTTTCTCATTCTCTAACATTACCTGGCACAGTTTATTATACCTTGTGATCTCATATGTATCACGTCCTTATGATGGCACATTGTTGGTGCTGAACTAAGGTGGGTTTTTTTTTTATTATGTTTTTAATGTTTTTCACAGTAGGTCTCAAGAAGAAAGGTGTAAATGGTGCTCATCGTGAACAATTATGAAGAAAAGATTTCATATGAGTGAGAACACTTGTATGAGCAAATTTCAGGAGAGCATGAAAAGCAGGTGACCCATATGCCATAATGCTATTGCAGAGACTGTCCTGTCATAAAATAAAAGCTAAATTAAAAAAAAGACCCAAAATACTTTTAAAAAGTGTTTTTACACACTAATGTGCCAGGGGATTGAACTACTAGTCTACTGATTAGTAGGGAAATACTGACGCACAGCTGCTACAAAATCTGATTTCCAGTATTTAAATAGAACTTTGTTTATCTTTTGTGTGTCTTAAAGAAAAATGTTTGCATCTGTGTTAAAAATCGGCTATTTTTCAAATGATCAGTGAAAGAATTTGTGTTTTTGTGTCATAACAACCTCAAACTTTGTTGCTGCATAATGGCAAGATGGACAAAGAGTGATGGGTGCGACATTTCCAATGTTTTCACAGTCTGGTAGCTATGTGGCGTTCACAGCAATCCCGCCTTCTCTTTTAAAATCTAGTCACTGTCTGAGTCGCATCCTGACAACCGCTAATAAAGACACGCGCTGTCGTCCCCCAGTAATAATTCCTCCTCGCACTGTGGGCCTGGCATTGGTCTGAGGATCAAGTATGAGGGTCTTCTGGGGTGGATATGTTGCTGCTGAAATGAGCTGAGCAGAGACAAAGTTAAAACAGAGTCCAGCAGTGTGACACAGTTAGGAAATGTGCTCCCAGTTTTCCACTTCAGCTGCCAATTCACAGGACTTGATAGTTAAGTCCAGGGGTTAGCTGGGTGAAGCACGCACTGCCTCATTATCTCTTACAGACAGACTGGCATTGACACATGAGCGCGCATGCAGACACACACACACACACACACACACACACACACACACACACACACACACACACACACACACACACACACACACACACACACATTCTGTTCAGAAGACAAAATGGAAAGTGACGCATACCAAAAATCTCTGGGGCAACCAAGGCCCTGAAGCCATTAAACTGAAAACTTATCTGTGTGTGTGTGTGTGCGTGTGTGTGTGTGTGCGTGTGTGCATGCGTGCCTGCGTGTGTGCGTGTGTGTGTGTGTGCGTGTGTGTGTGGACTCGTAATGCTTTTTAAAGTGTATTGGTGGTGAAGAGACTAAAGGAAGGGACTGTTTTTAGTGGAGAACTAATTTGACAGTTTGAATTAATTAATTACAGTTCACATCTGGATGATATTGATTACATTTATAACTTTACAGAGTTTTTAAAAAGCATTTCCCAGTAGCAGAGCCAAACATGAAAATACCTGCTGTTGTTCTCCTCTGGGTGCATGGTGCCCCATTAACCTGCACTGTGAAAAAGCACATTAGTACCACAAAATAAAGTCAACAAGTAAACTAGTTTGGTTTATGTATAATCAATTTTTTTTTGCTCTGGAAAATTAGCAGTTGGTTTCTTTTTATGATTAGCTTGTTTAAGCAGTTATGATCAGCTACTACCTTTTAAAATTAGCATGGCAATTATTTCCGCAGCATGTCAGAGTTTTCTTGTTTACTGACACAGCATAAGCACCTGCCTTTTTCATGGATTTGGGATTGGTAGGTTTATTGGAGTTTTCTTTTATGAAAACAGCTGAGGCTGGAAATCCACAATAGCAACTTCATAGAAACTAAAACGTTACAAACACTCTCAACTAGGGCAGTTCGATATAACGTTGTATATCCGATGACGATATGAAAACATCTATCGTTTCATATTATACGCTATCGTTTGTCTCGTGGTGTCGCAAAATAAACTGTTTATGGCAATATTCTTTTCATGGTTTTGATGGTCACTGTAGTGGCTATATTAATTTTATTAATTAAGTTCTCTCTTTCTCTTATATTTAAATAACCTGTAGTGTGTTTCGTTAGCAACAAACCACACCGCCGTCCGCTTGTTTATTTTTCACATAAACCTTTCACAATAAATCTAAAGATCCTGTTGAGATTTTGTTCAAAATAAATTGAAATGATGACAAAAAACATTATTCTCAAACATCACATTTTAGAATCTGCATAAAACAAATGACCTCAAATAAAAACATGAAGTAACTATAAATGGTGCTTACAGTCATCACGTGGATGTAGGCACAGAGAATACCAGCATGGCCAGTAAAGATGAGGCAGAACCAGGTAGCTCCAAACAGAAGCACCAGTCAAAACATATCAAGGACCTTATTCCTAAATGAGCAGCTGCCTCTGTAGCGTGAACATGGTTTGGTTATGAAGTCTGAGATGATCCACAAAACTGTACTGTGCAAATTATACAGGAAACCGGTCCCCACTGCAGACAACACAGCAAACATATTCTACCACCTACACAAGAACCACGTGAAAGATACGGAGAGAGTTTAGGGATGAGAAGTAAGAAAGAGCCGTCAGGTGTTTAAAATAAACCTTTGACTCAAATGTTAGAAAAGGCTTTTCCCCGCAGCACGCTGTGTAATAAATACTCACAAAGAAAATGGCGGCCGTTACAACTTATGTCTAAAAATATATAGTTTCATGCATCGGTCAAAACACTTCACACAAGTCGAGTTGCTCGAGATTCACAGAATTGACAGAAAATGCACTATTTTGTGATATATATCGTTGTCGGGACGATAAATGTTTTATATGGAGAGATGAGATTCTGGTCACATCGCACAGCTCTCAACATATATTTACAACCAGCAGACGATGATCTGGGTCTTATCTGGGATTATTATCACTATTATTGTACTGAGTTTGAATATATTTGAGAAAAAGATTATGGCTTGGGTTAAGGCACACAGCCTAGTGGCATCTGTCAGGGTCAAACTTTTGAAGTTTTAATATAATTGTGTGATGAGTATTAAAGTATTCCAAGAAGTTTTTGCTTTGTTTTAGTGCAGTGTTGGGTTTTTTTTTCTTCAGTATATAACTTGCCACTGTTTGTGTGTATATCTTACACCCAGTGCATTGCCGTGTATAGATCCAGCTTGCTAACCACCCAGGCTACTGTTTGCTGATTATTAAAATAATTAAAATTTCTACCTGATTTAAATGTGACTACCAGAAAGTCAAGATGGTGCCCTGGAGGCTTCAATATGTGGTGTTCACACACATGCAAATGAAGCAGCCACATCGCATGGATGGTGTGGCCACATCCATCTTTTATATAAGATGAAAAAGGGTGAAAATAAAGTTAAAAAGTGAACAATTATAAGAGATGGGGATGAAAGGATAACATCAAATTCTGGAAAAGACTCAACCAGAAGGATGCACTCTGACATAATGAAAAGAATAAAGGTAACCACGTCAAACATGCAATAAAAATGTCATTCAAAGTGCTGTGTGGTTTTGTGTGTGTGCACGTGGAAAGCTGTGAGCGGACGATTAAGAAGATGATTAAGGAGACTTTATTCTCCTCCTAACTACCAGCAGTGAGAAAATGGCTTGGCTTTAAATCACAGCGGCATAAAAAAGGCTTTACCGGCCGATCACTTCTAACACTTAGGCAGCTTCTCCCTCTCTCTCTCTCTCCCCTACTCTGACTTATACTTTCTCATTCATCCTCCTCCTTCTCCAGCTCAGCAGTTCAGTGGAAGCTAATGAATGGTCTGGTCTCTGTTACGTAGAATAGAAGTGTGGGTCACGGAGCAGAGAGTGTTCATCCACACAGTGAATGCCACATTGGCTCCAAGTCCACAGACTGTGGTACTGCTCTATTTACGAGGCAGCTTTAACTCCGAACAGAAGCAAGGGGTCGTGTCAGACTGTGCTACGCCTGTCAAAAGCCATGTTTTGATTATTATATATATGTAATCCCCACACAATATTCACAAGAGGCCTTGTTGTCTGTGGATATTGCTCCATGGTACTTGAGATACACAAACAAGTTAACTTAAAATGTGTCAAACCATCTATATAATCATTACTTTCAACATTTACTGTTTGAAATTTAAAAACTTGTAAACTTTATATTCTGGACTCCAGATGGTTATATATATATAATAATGGCAGTCAGTTAAAGCAGTATACGAATGAGACGAGGTGGAAAATATTTCTCAGGTTTTAATGTACATTAAATACAGATAATCGAGTGTAATGGCATCGTATTAATATGTAATATTAATAATATTTAATTAAAAAGCAATACTTTTGAACAGGTGTAGTTACATAATTATAAATCAATGTATACAGATGTCTGTATTAATATAACTAGGGACTGTATAGTAGGCATATTTATTTATAGTGCAATTTGTATGTATTAGATTATATAATCAAAGCAGATGTGTATATAATGAGCTAAATTACGGTAAACATTAATAAGCATTTGCTTCTTCCTATTTTCAAACAAGTATTGATTCAACCTTCCTTCCTGTAAGTTTTTACTTACTTATGCTTGTCTATACTCAATATTACATCAGAATATTTGTTGGTGAGTCCATTCAAACTCACTGCAAGCAAATGATAGTTAAATAAACCATTTTTACTACAGGTCCAATTTCTGGCAGTTTTCAGTCTTGCTTTCTTGAGTGCCATCCATTAGACCTTCAGTGTTTTGTAAAATATACACGTCTTTCCCAGTACAAGCCTCAGAAGAGTCTGTGGTAATCCTAATGAAGCTAGCCCAGCTTTAGACCATGTCATGTGTTGCCGTCATTACTCTGTCTAATTTTTATGCAGTATCTGCATCAGTGAGGCGGGGACTCTTAAACAAGCCTAACATAAAGAACGGCACTCATAAGGATCATAAAACATAATGTGGACAACTTGGTTTCGGTCTTTTAAATCTGATAATTGACTATATATTACAGCTCAGTAATAACATGCCAAGCTTTAATGTAGAGTCGTGCTGTTGTTCTGTGTTTTTCATTTATCTGCCCAGCTAATGGAAGTAGTGAGAGCTTTGGTTATCGTGTCAAGTGTTCCTTGAGTTCACTCAATGAAATTCTCGTTTAGATTTGAACACAGATGATTGCAAAGTCCAGACTTTTTTCTTGAGGGGGAGATTTTTTTGTCCTCATGGGTAATTACAATAGAAAGTTTGGGGTAAGGCGCGGGGGGGTCAGTGCTGCCCCTTTCAAATAAGAAATTAGAAACTAAAATGGCTTAAAGAACAGGTTTTGTTCAGGGTCTACATTTTTACGTGGACGGTGTTTAAATGTAGTCACAGTAGATTTTAGCTTTAAAGTCAAGAATCAATGGCTTCCTCGCTGACATTGGAGAGTGCTGATGTAAAATGATATAAGGCCAATTCAATGATAAGGACTCACTTTGTTCTTGATACAGCTTGGGGAAGGTAATTGGATTTAATAGCCTTTCAGCACTTTTTATTGAATATCCATATCTCAGTGAAATGACCCTTCTGTCTTAAGCTTTAGTCTCTCCTCTCTCTTAAAGCTGCATTGCCTCTGCACCAGTGGCAGGACTAAATCAAAGTCCCAAATCAAACAGAACTGGAACTGGAAACCTTACACATCAGCCGTGTGATATATAGATTATTAGATTCCCCTGCTGAAATGTAAACATGGGCAGAAGTTAACTGGCTGCCCTGACATAATTCCTCTGTATTATTTTCCAGTGTTTTAGCCATATGCTGTTTACAACAACTGCTATAAGCTCGTCGAAGCTGTCATGAAATACCATCTACCATGTGAGGAGAGGGTCAGCTTCAGTCTGGTATTAAGCTACAGAGTACAGCTCTGTAGGCCTGTGAAATGGGAGGAAGCATATCTGCTATAAACTGGCTGTTAAACTACACCTAAAAAGTCATACTAATGAGGTTGTTCTCACTCCCAAACCAGGATGTGGTCAGGATCCTTTGGCTTCACACAGTGACACACAAAGCAGCCCTTAAATGCCATTTTCCAGCATAAAGGGCAGTCCCATAGAATAGTGCAAGTTCCTCAATGTCTAAAAGAAGCATGATGACACTTACCAGTTACCACTTACCAGCCATGGTAACCAAGAAAGTAGGAGAAGGTTGTGGCAGACAAAGTTTAAGCTTTGACATGTGTTTTTTTTCATTGTATATTTGCAACCCAAATCAAACCACAAATAATCATCGTTGTGTGTTATGCATTTGTGGCACCACACCTACCTCAAAATACGGACTTCTGTCCATCTGTATATTTTCTTCCACTTTTCTGAGGCTGGGTCAAACGAGGCAGCACCCTATGAAAAGATGCCACGCTCTTCCAGGGGTAACCGAGATGTCACAGAGAGGACAACTCAATTAGGAGTTGTCAGCTGGCTCCATTTAATGTGGAGGAGAAGCAGCTCTGTTATGTACGCTTTTTTGCATGTTTTACCCATGTGTTATTACTGTGGTCAGTTTAACAACGTTGACATACTAACAACCATATTGTGATAGGAGGGTTTATGGGCCCAAGTTATCCCAAGAGCTGTTCTTGGGGCTTTTTGCCCCTGGAATCTTCTTCAAAAGCAAATTGGTCCTGAGTAAGGGGCAAGTCTAAAAGTAGTACAGAATACCCTTATGATGACTATGAGAGGAAGTTACCCTGCCCAGAACAGGGTTAACAGGGTCCCACCCTGGTAACCCTGAGGGCGCAGTCGCCCTACCTTAGCCAATCACAAAATAACTAGACTGACTCTAGGGGTTACGTGCAGTGGATGAGGAGTGGAAGTCCTGGTGGACTTGTGTAGGTTTTTTTTTATTTTCTTTTTTTTTGGTATTGGAAATCCCAGTTCCAGTGTCTTGGTAAATGGCACATTAAAATATAATGTAAAAGGTTTCATCCCAGGTGGCGATATGGGAAAAACTAGGACTGAGAATTTGTTACTCGTTCTCAAATTCACACCGACAAGATGATGTTCCAGTTTACTGTCTAGTGAGTGACGGAGGAAGAATCCGGAAGACATTCAGATGCTCTATGGCACTCCTGCCACAGAGCGAGTTAATTACAAGACACTGACATTTAACCAAATCCTGGAGAGAGAAAAGGTGACAAGGGAGAGAAAGAAGAATGACGAAAGGCTGACAGAAGCAGTAAGATGGAGAAATTGAAACTAGTGTGTGGGGGGTGGGGGGTTGTATGATGTAGCCTTGCTTGTGTGGTGCCTTGAAAGCAAGCTAATGGTTCAGAAGACTCACTGAGGCGTTATAAATTCATTTCCTTACACTTCACTCACTTCATGCTGTCATACTTGAGCACAATCACATGCACACAGAGACTTGTCCATTGATTAGGAGTTATTTCACTCTCGTAATATTCACCTGCAGTGCCAGAAGTATCATGTAATTCATTCCTGTTCCCCCACTAATTTCCTTGAGGAAATCAAAGTGTTTGAAGATTAGACTAGACTGTGCCCTGATCATTATAGTGATCAGAAACTGTCTAATGCAAAGTGAAAGTGAAATAATCTGTTTTATATGCTATAGAAGATTTGTGTACACTGAGCAATGGTTGAATAAGTTGTAGAAGGATGAGAGGAAAATGTCATCACAGAAGGAATAGACATATGAAGAGAGAGAGATTCATGGCAAATTCTTTAATCAGAAGCAAGTCCCTTGCTCCTACCCTCGCTCTTGTTTACCCTGCTCTTTCCTAGATTATATTATATTCCCATTTGCCCCTTATTTTTGCCTGTGCCAAGACTTGCAAGCGGACAGCCAAAGCACTGCTCAACCTCTGTGGGTAATTCAGGATGAATAATGCATCACACTTTTGGACAAACTTCATCTCATCATCACTCAGGAAGAAGACTCGGCTCACCAGAGGCTTGATATGTAGAGAAGAAAGAGATAGAAAGGCAAAGATAAGGAGAAGATACGCTTTTATTTTGTTGAATTGACAGAGAGGAAAAGTGATGGGGACAGAGTTTGAGACAAAAAAAAAAAGAGGACTTGACAGAGATGGTGACAGATGTCCAACATAGGCAGCAGCAGCCTTTCCAGCAGGATATCGAGGCTTTGCATTTGAGTGACAGATCTTTTAGTGATCCTGTCAGCTGCCACAATTGGAGATCAGCTAGAGAATTGGCTCAAGGCAAAAAATGTTCAGATAAAGCGCAAGTGTCTTCATAAAAAGTTAGTTGAAAAAAAAAACGATTAAAAGTGGCATTGAACATAGTGGAATAACACTAAGGACATTTAAGGAATAGGGCCTTAAAGGAACACTTAGTTATATGTCATTTTTCAGTTAACTTCAATTTACTTCGCTTCAGTTCAATTCAAATAATGCCAAATCACAGCAAGACACTTTATATTGTAAGGCAAAGACCCTGCATACAGGGAAAAACAAACAAACAAACACCAACAACCAGACAAACTAGAGATTAATAAAAATTAATGATTAAATGTAGTGGTGTGTAAGCACAAAGAGGTGCCTGAAAGCCGAAGACTCTGCCGTCCATTCTACTTTTAAATATCCTAGCAACCACAAGTAAACCAGCAATCTGAGAGTGACGCGTCTTTCCAGTTAATATATGTTTACCTAACTAAAACTACTTGGTTCATGTTGAGATTGGTGGCATTGGTTGGACTTGTTAACCTGAAAGCATGTTGCCATGTGTTGAAGACTTGAAATTTGACTCTGACACTATAAAATCATTTGGGAGGTGTTTACTGAAAAACTAGTGAAAATTAGGATAGAGGCTACATCTATTCTTTATATAAAGTCTGCGGTTTGGTTCAAGTGCCATAGACAGTTGGATGGACAGTCCAGTTAGACTAGGGGTGTCCAACTCCAGGCCTCAAGGGCTGGTGTCCTTCAGGTTTTAGATGTCACCTTGGTTCAACACACCTGAATCAAATTAGTTCATTATCAGGCCTCTGGAGAACTTCAAGACATGTTGAGGAGGTAATTTAGCCATTTAAATCAGCTGTGTTGGATCAAGGACACATCTAAAACCTGCAGGACAGTGGAGCTGTGGGAGCTGCCCACACCGCCT
>VURO01048491.1:0-22180 GCA_015108175.1 Pelvicachromis taeniatus
CGTGCACAATACCTTTTCTGCCTGTGCAGAACGGCAGCAGAAGCAGAGCAAACCACAGTTTCCATCTAATCATACTGGTCAATACATCTAAACAACTCTGTAACTGCTGCTGCTTGTTGTGTACCCTGTACTCTACTGTACTTCAAGGCTGCACTGAGATACACCCCTTTGCATTTTTCTGCAGCTACCCAAACCTCAGACTGTCAGCTTTCACAGAGGTCTGAGCTGCTGTGAAAGAAGGAAGTGATTTTATGTGTTAAAATGTAGCCTCACCCATTTGTGTTAAGTTAAAATAACCATAACTATCTTATCTGATGAAATTCAAGAAGTGAAAACATTGAAAGAAGCCCAAACACCAATAAATGGAAATATTAAATGCGATTGATTTGTCACCAAATAACACTAACATCACATCTCTTACCGAAAGGAATACATCTGTCTTAAAAGACATCAGTTTGTAAGCAAATATGTACGCACACATTACTCCACAACAGGGAGTGGTCTTTTTGCCAAAGATTTCAGAGCAACAATGTGACAAAATGTCTCTGTGCCAAGAATTTAGAAAACAGTTGGTTTGTATAATACAATCTTCTGGGCCCTGAGATGGAGCTCAAAGGATGACACATGAAAGATTCCCACATCTACTAAATGTCATTTTATTAAACACGTTTTCAGTTTTCAATTAGATTTCAATTATACCCAATTACATCCATCGTCTTTTGCTTATCTGGGGCCAGGTCGCGGAGGCATCAGCCCAAGCAGAGAAGCCCAGACCTCCCTCCCCCCAGCCACCTCCTCCAGTTTGTCCGGGGGAATGCCAGGCCAGCCGAGAGATATAATCTCTCCAGCATGTCCTGGGTCTGCCCCAGGGCCTCCCCCCGGTGGGACATGCCCGGAACACCTCACCCAGGAGGTGGATGCTGGGTGCCCAAGGATCACCTTTGCGATTCGCTACCTTATCATGGTGGAGGGGTTTGTGTGTCCCAGGGATCCCAGGGTCTGGGGGCTTTTGCCCCCTGATAGGGTCTCCCATGGCAAACTGGTCCTAGGTGAGGGACCAGACAAAGAGTGATTCAGAAGACCCCTATGAGACAACCATCAAGTGAACATTTTATCCTGCTCGGGAAAGGGTTACCAGGGCCTCGCCCTAGAGCCAGGCCCAGGGAGGGTGCCCTTAGTCCTTGGGGCCTGGCCGGGCACAGCCCAAAAAAGGGACATGGGCCCACCACTCGCAGGAGGCGCAATGGGGGTCAGATGCAATGTGAGCCAGGCTCACAAGAGTGGAGGTCCTGGCAATACCAAGACAAATACAGCTTGACATAAAATGCAAAAGGACGTGATTTTCGGGGTACAGGGAGGAAACCTCTTAGCACATTTGCTACCAAAGAGATATTAGTTTATATATACACCTAATTATCATCAGAGTGCTGACCATAGCAGAGCAGCTTGTGCCATGGCAGGTCAAGCAGGTCCCAATGGCACATGGCTCTCCGGCGTGGTAACCTCCAGACGTGGCAGGTCCAGACAGTGTGGCGACCTCTGGCTCGGGCAGAGCAGGTCTCTGTGGCACGCTGACCTCAGCCTGAGACGTAGCTGGACCTGACAGCAAGATAGAAGCTTCTGGTTGAGGTGGAGCAAACTGGCACTGCACAGGCTTTATAACCTCCAGGGGTCCAGAGGTGGCAGAGGTCACAAGCTAAGCCTCTGGGGAAACCCTGGGGAGAATTTCTGTCTCAAGGCGGCCCGATTTGGCTGAATCATGCACTGACTCTCAGTATACCAACTCTGGATTCACTGACTCTGAAATACACACAACATTGGGCCTGGACATGCTAGCCAACACTCCCTTCTCCCCAGATTTAGCAGTCAGGAAACATTCATTTTTCAGTAATACAGAGATGTCTTCCCCCACTGAAGCCGCAGGAGTGAGTTGAGATGTGGTAAGGTGGCAAGAGCGCCGCCTTACCCGTACTGGGGTGATGGAATACGCAGCAGCGACAGGCGAAGGGGAACCCATCCATTGCTGCTGTTAATGCCAAGCGGTGAGGATGACGGCTGAATTCTCCTTGCCAAACAGTTCGAATCTGAGATTTGCTCCCAGATGAGAAATAATTTGAGTGAGTTTTCTGGCTCAAGGAAACACAGGGGAAAAGACTGTGGGTGACAGGAAATCATCAAAAAAGACAACTTGAATATGTCTCTTATGAGTATCTACAGCATGGATTACACTCCAGCAATATTCCCACAGCTGCGCAAGCATCTCCTCCTCCGAGACGAAGCCTGAGTCTGCTGGGTCCATTCCTGGACAGCTAGCACAGGCAAGACCCAAATGCAGGACTTTCTGAATGAAGACAGTGTATTTATTTACAGTGAAAACCACAACAAAGCTGCCAACAATCCACAGTGTGCATGTTTTCATGCACCCATTCCCAATTCTCGTGCAGTGATTCTACTCCTGGAAGCAAGACACGCAACAGTAAGTATATTCCCAAACAACCGGCCGACAGAAACACTTTCATCTTACAAGCAGGAGAACTAACTGTGTTCATCTTACAACAATCCTGCGCCAACTGCTGCTCCGCTACTCTCTTAAGTAGTGCTTCCTAGACGAGGCTGATCAGCAACAGGTGAGTGTGATTACTCCAGGTGTGGCTGGCTTCAAGGCAGGAAGACTCCCTAGGCCTGGTGTCGCAGAAAAACATGAACACCACAGCACACACGCACACACCATGGGTCTGTCCCAATTCCTAGGATGCAGCCAACGTGAGCCGGATGCCAACGTGGTCCACGTCGGCCGGGTCCCACGTAGACCGAGAAGTCCGGAAGTGAGAGGCTTGTGAAATGGGACGGTCTAGCCTTCAGATTTGCCCTTACCGCTTCCCCCCCGCCCTTACCACTTCCAAGTCCTCGGTTTTACCGTCTCCGTTGCTGCCGCCAGTGGTGGAAACTGGGATTGGCGGGGCCGTGCTATGAATTCTGGAATATGGTGGGCCACGTAGGATACACCTGACCCATCCTACAAATTCGGGGAAATATCGTCTGCATTTGTCGGCCGCATTTGTAGGAGTCTACAATTTGGGACAGCCTACGTCGCGCCGCTGTGAAATAATCGGCCTACAAATGCGGCCCACGTCGGCTGCATCCTAGGCCCCACAGACCCCATCATGTACACAGGGAAACAAGAGACCTGGACAACACCAACAATGTGATAGAACTTAGAACATTCATTAAACTCAACAGGAAAAGTGGAAGGAAATGGGTGGATTTATGAAAGTATTCTCGTACACTGATCATTTTCATTGTTTGTTCTACATAGAATGTCAGGATGAATTTGAGTGGATTTACCTGATCTGGATGGATTTAAACTTGTGTATAACATCATTTTCCAGTGAGATACAGTGCCATTCATAATGACTGTTCTGTTGTGTTACACACTGCATGAGCTGTATGCGATGGCTAATTGTTGAACAACGGACAAAATGTCTGAGGATTAAAATTCAGGTAGTTTAGGTCCATCAAGTATTTGTGCTCAGGTGTCTGTAAGTTGATGATTGGGGCATGTTTAAAGCCTAATGGGTGCTGAACAGTGACAAGAACTTGACACAGGAAGATTGACGATGTTAGGTCAAGGTGACGACTCATTAATTACTGCTGAAACACTCAGCTTGTATCAATCATAAACAGAGATGCTAAATATTTCAGTGTTCCTCCAGATGATGTCTGGGCGCGCCTTTTTTTAATAACACCTCTAAAATATTTAGATTAGGAACAGAAGACAAACTCACTCTGTGAAAAGATCAATGTTTTATTTTTGATACAGAGAAAACTTTCTTTGTAAGACAATCAATCTGTTAATGTTTGAAACATTCAAGATAAACATGTAAAACACAGAAACATTAAAACAAAATCTACTCAGACGTCTGCAGGTGAGTGAAACTGGTAGTAAAGTAGCACTGACAGCAAACCTGCTTCAGTGTTTTATTCACCAGAAAACCATTCATGATGTTATATTAGAAATAAATCT
Organism: Pelvicachromis taeniatus; assembly: GCA_015108175.1. Classification (NCBI taxonomy): domain Eukaryota; kingdom Metazoa; phylum Chordata; class Actinopteri; order Cichliformes; family Cichlidae; genus Pelvicachromis; species Pelvicachromis taeniatus. Next base: position 4,025 of record VURO01048491.1, read on the forward strand.
CTGGAAATAATAACCTTTATAATCAAAATAATAATAATAATAATAATAATAATAACGTTCCCTAATCATCTCTCTTCAAACATTTACATAAATAGTAAGCGTGTTGATTTTAGAAGTTACTGTAATTAAAGGCCATTCTTCGTTCGCATGAAGACACTGCACGGCTCGGTATTCTGCTTCCTGCAAAAGAAAAGATGAAACAATATTTTTTTTAAAGTTAAACGAACTGCAGAGAAAAGTGCAGTAAGTGCAACATTTTACCGTGTACAGTTTGTCGTTTCCATGACTGGTAATTTGCGCCTGATGATTTCTGCTGAGAAACGTAACAATTTTTTTTAAAAGATGGTTATAAATTTGCTATTTGGTAGTCAGAGAAAAATATCTATTATATATTCATTAACACACCAACAAACAGTAATTATATGAGTCAGGATTTCAGATAGACAAAGCTTGTGCACGAGCGGTACAAAACTGAAAACACTCCTGTCATTAAAACTAAAGAAGGATAATATTAATACGTTTACATTAGAGAGAATATGTGACAGAGCATTGCATCAGCTAATAATTATATAACTGTTGCCCCATCTGAACTATAAAAGTCTCTTACCTGTGACATTTTTTGCTGTAGACCAGTCCAAGGATAACTCCAGATATAATGATGCATACAGCTGATCCAGTTGCAGCATAGAAGAAAGTTACTTCTGCAGAACTGTGTGTGGATGTATTGACTCCTTCTACATGTAAAAATTCTGAAAAGTAACACAAGTCCTGATCAATTATAAGGGAACATTAGGATACTACCCACTCTTGCCTGTCGTGTAATATTAACTTCATAGTGTTGGTATTAAGTATGTTATCATATATTTAAATTCTGAACATTGCTTTATAATTAGTTTGGTCAGATTAACTGCTTCACATTTGTCTTAAAATAAATCACTTTGATTTCTTTGACAGCTACAGACATGTCAGTGATAATAATTATTACAAAGTTACCACTGCAGAAAATTAACAAAGACCTACATAAAGTGTCATCGATTAAAGTTATTAAATAAATCCACACTTTACCTTCCACAGTTACACTGAGATGGAGCTTATATGTTCCTCCAGTGTGTACACACTCACAGGTGTAGCTCCCGCTGTCCTCTGATGTTACATTTGTCAGGTGGAGAAACACAGTCTGATTTTCTGCCATCATTGTGAACCTGGAGTCACATTTGTGCTCAAAGCCCCGATCAAGGTGATACAGCAGACTGCAGTTTTCTCCTCTTTCTGTTTGAATCTTACACACGATCATTGTGATAGCGTTCAGTGTTTTGTTGGTGCATACTGCAGTGACATCTGCTTCTTTACTAACGTTTTTTTTCACTCGATGCTCCAGGTCAGCTGCAATACAAAAACATAAAAGTCAGTTCAGTATGAACTAAAGTTGTTAATATAGCACTTCCTGTAAATAAACAACATTTATTGGTAAAGGTAATACTATAGCTCTAAAAACCAACATATATTCATCGTTCAACATAAAAAATGCCCTACATAAGTGATCCTTTAGAAATAAAAGCAACTCGTGCACAATACCTTTTCTGCCTGTACAGAACGGCAGCAGAAGCAGAGCAAACCACAGTTTCCATCTAATCATACTGGTCAATACATCTAAACAACTCTTTAACTGCTGCTGCTTGTTGTGTACCCTGTACTCTACTGTACTGCAGGACTGAAGTCAGATACACCCCTTTGCATTTTTCTGCAGCTACCCAAACCTCAGATTGTCAGCTTTCACAGAGGTCTGAGCTGCTGTGAAAGAAGGAAGTGATTTCATGGATTAAAATGTAGCCTCACCCATTTGTGTTCAATTAAAGTTGAAATTCAAAGAAGCTAAAATGTTGAAGGAACACCAAACACTGATAAATGAAACTATTACATGTGATTGATGTGTTGCTAAATAACGTTACATCAAATCTCTCAACGAAATCGAGCTCGAGCTCTGCAGTCCTTTAATCGGACGCACTTCCTGGTTCCACACTCCGGCGTAAAATCTAAAGGTGACGGGCCTTCCTCCATCGCTGGAACAGTCATCCCTCTTTTATAACGTCTTCCTCTTCCTTTATTTTAAATCAGAGCTACATATTTTCAGGGGCTTTCACGTCACTTTAATCTAATAGAATGATGTATATGGGTGTGCTTATGTATATATGGACTTTCTGTAATTATTTTAAACTACACCGTTCTTCTGTTCAGCACCTGGGCTGACACACTTCATATCTTTTCAATGTGCTATACAAATAAACATCTGTCTCAAAATAGAAGTCAGTAAATACGCATGCACACATTACTGCACAACAGGCATATCTTGATCTTTGCCACACATTTCAAAGCAACAACAGAGGATTCGTGCACACGTGCCGCATGTCAAACCAGGCCTGTATGCGCCCTGTGGTAGTTTGCAGCACTTTAAAATCATCTGGTCTGTGAGATGCAGCTGCGTGGATGTGATTGACTTGGGGTTAAAAATATACTTTATTAGAAATTCTGTATTTATTAAATGTGATTTTAATCAACACAAAAGACACGAAGCAATATAATAATATAGATCTGTCTGTAATATAGAGCTTCACAGTTGTGGAGTTGATGGTTTCACATAGAAATACATAAAATGCAAAATGAGAAGTTTTTTTTTAAATAGAAAGAACAAAAAGGCCTCTGGGTATATTTTCTACCCTCTGATTGATATTTTAGTCTATAGCACCCATTTTCTGTATACCACAATATATGTATTTGTAATTTACTTGACAGTATTATACCTTTGTACACATGCATGCTCTATGGTATACTTGTATACTTTTTTTATACTAAGTGGACATTGAGTACATTATTATGTAAATTACTTAACATTCCTATGTGAGCCTACACAAGGACACCTCTCCCAGTAACCTCAAATCCAACCCTAAGGTTACATCGAGTTTCCACTTAGAGTGAATTTAGAGTTCAGCAGTATAACATTTCAATTTTTATTTAGAAATTAAATGTTCAGTTAACTGGTTTTCCTATTTTACATTGACAGTGTACAAAGCAAATTCATCATCGGTCCATAAATAATCAGTTTTACCATTTCTAACTAATGTCAACTATTGGTAAGTTGACATATTAACATATCTTATATCTACATTTCCAACTTAGTATTTGATAGTTTCATAGATTGCATAATCAGGATGTAACTCTTTTCCATCTATTCCCTGAGTATTAATGTACATCACTGTGACATCACAGGTAGCTGGGTTGGAGTTAGCGTCATGCGGGGGGCAACCTGACGAGATAGTCTGGTAGACATCACTGGTCGGGTGTCGAAGGCTCGTGTAGCGGTCCACTTCATCCTAAACAACATTTTTGATTTAATCACATTTAATTACAGTGCTGCTTAAAAATAGACACGCTGTCACGTCACTCTAAACAGTGCGAGAAGTGTGAAACAGAACTGCGCCAAACTCACCAAAGTCTGCAGGGTTTCAGATCTGGTTAAGTTAGAAGGTCCTGGTTCGTTTTCTCTGTTAGGATAAAAACATCAGAGTTCATATTAGTCACCTCAAAAACATGCCAATCTGGGTATTTCTTTATGTTGCTTTCAAAGAAACAAAAAAAATCGTAGATTTACAAACCAACGTGAAGTGTTATTTTACAAGTTAAAAGGTTTTCACCTGGGAGGATTTCTCCTCAGGACGACACAACATGTTATCCCAGCCGCAATGATGAGGGTAGCAACAGCAGAGACGATGACGACTGTTGCCATGAACGTCATGCCAGAAAACGCGCCGTCCTCTACTGAACATGGCACAAAAGCTACATCAGAGACGCTCAACTTTACCTTGTAAAATGTAAAAAAGACCAAACAAACTTACATTCCACGGTGATACTAAGGCTTAAAAACTGAGTTTCTCTTTCATATGAGCAGTCACAGGTGTAGTTGCCACTGTCTGCTACTGTTAAACTGGTCAGGTGGAGAAATACAGTACGATTCACGTTTATTAGCGTGAACCTGGAGTCACAGCCACACTTTAAAAAAGGCTGCTCTCGTCTGTGTAGCAGGCAGCAGGTTTCCCCTGTGTGTCTCCCTGTGCTGATCCAACATTTCACTAATAAAAACATAGCAAAGTTCTCACTGGTGCACACTGGAGTGATGTCTGGTCCTTTTCCAGTGGTTTTCACAAGAGTCACTGAGTGAAAAGAAAATAGTTCATATTTTACCAACATCAGTACAAAGATCAGAGTTTTCTACCCTAAAATCGATTGAGTACCGTACCTCTGCTGTCAGCCCACACACACAGCGGCAGAAGCATGAGCCATCCACGTCTCCATCCGTCCATAGAGCCTAAGAGATTACACTGAAGTCCACCTGCTACTATGTTCTTGTAATACTCTGTACTAGGTACAGTAACCTGTGCATGACCTGATGTGACGTGGATTGAAACAGAAGTGAACCTGACTGCTTCTACTTTCCTGTTAAAATGCATCATTGGTTCCTATAAGTATCATATACACTCATGTGAATTAAAAAATCTTTCACGGGACTCTACACAGACCTGTGACAAAGCTAAACATACCCTTACTATCTCTGTGGGAATTAAGAGGGTAGTAGTCACGTACTGCTAATCAAATGCACTTGAATAGTTAAAGTGTGAAGTTTACCTCAAGTTCAGACCATGCAAAGAAAATTTAAAAAACCCAATTAGCATGTTAGATATTAAAGTTCACGACAGCACAGTTAGAAAAAGACTGAATGTGTATGGCTTGTTTGGAAGGGTTGCCAAGAGAAAACCTCTGCTTTGTGTAAAGAAGATGGCAGAGCAACTGCAACTCTGGTAGCAAAGTTGCAAAGCATAGCAGCACAAACACCTCACACCAACTGTCAAGCACGGTCGGTGTGGGAGGAGTGATGATTTGCCCTTCCTTGGTTTGCAGCCACAGGACCTTGGCACTTGGCACTTTGCAGTCACTGAATCGACCATGAACCCTCGTGTATATCAAAGTATTCTACAGGCAAGTTTTCTGTACAACAGTAAAAGCTTGGCCCTAACTGGGTCATGCAACAGGAAAATTATCCCAAACACAAAAATCTAGACCTCAGCTCAACCTAAATGCAGTGGTAGGACCTTAAGGCTTAAAAGAAAGTCAATGAACTTAAGTTTGCAATGATTTAAATGGCCAGTGCGGAAAATGATCACTTCAAGTTATTTCAGCTCGAAGTGTTTCCACAAGCTATTTGATGATAGAGCGTAGGAGTGCAGAGGAGTCCTGTGAAACTCTCTCTTTCACAAAGGCTGATGGGTAAACGTCAACTTCTCAGTTCTCACTTTCAGGTGCATGAATGCAAAGATGTTTCATGTCAGCTCTTATTAAGTCTCATATAAGACGTTTGTGGTCAATTTAGTTTGTGGTTGACTTTTGGTGATTTTGTTTGTTTTTTTTCTAAACATGTGCACGTGCGTGGGAGTAACATCTGACGCTGGTCACGACAACACAACTCACACACAGCGGCGCGAAAAGTTAAAAGCAGTTGCTTTACATTTGAGTTAATATAAAACGCTAAAAGTAGATTTCATTTCTCACTGCTGTTAAGAGAAGCACTTACAGTCGCATAACAAAGATATAATATGATTTAATAATGTAAAGCTTTTTCTTCCATGTTTCCTTTAACAAAAAACTAGTTGAAGACATGAAAACAAATATAACAAAAAGGAAAAAAACTGAAAAAAGAAAGTTTATTAAAAAGAAACATTCTGATATATGTCAAAACTTTGATTTCTCTTTCTTTTGTCTAGTTCCTGTTTCAACTGGGCAGTCACTATGGTGATGGCTGTCGCCTCCTCGCTGTTGTCAGCATCGGCCTGACAATGCACCGTCTGGTAGAAGTCATCTGACGGCCGGTGAAGGCTCGTGTATGTAGCGTCGTGATTGACTTTACCCTGTAAAAACACCAAAATCTGTAAGGTTTTGTGCTCATAAGCTTTCCACATAACTTCGCTTTAAAAAAGAAAGGGTCACACAGTAGTTTACACTATGAGCTCATGCACTGATGGGCAGTGATCAGCAGACCTGTGATGGTCCTGCTGCCTCTCTTTGTGGGGTTTAGCCAACCTCATTGCGAGCAGATGTTACATGAGCAATAATGGCTGCTTCCCAACTTTCTCCTACTTCTGCTAGATTAAAGCTAGCATAAAGGTGGGATTTAGGAAGTGATTGCAAAGAGTATCATCAGCTTAAATTTAAATTGAAGACTGCCACCTTTGACCCGCGTGCAGCCATGACCCCATTTGTGTTTGCTGAGTAAGTATCTCAGTGGCATGAGCTGCAGGGAGCACAGACTGCAGCACAACTAATAAAGGCTTGCTTTATATTACTCTGCATTAAGGTGACTATCCGATTTAACATCTCCACATCACTTTGACCTAAAAGTTAAGCTTGATTTAGATCAAAACAAGTGTTTAGGATCAGTGACTCGAATGACAAACCTTTATGTTTTAGTGCTTAAAGTTTTGGATTACAGTTTTTATTCTATTGTAATAACAGAGTGCCTTGTGCATTGATTTCCTCTCTGTGTCCCTTGTGAGTTTTCCTCGGCCTCTTCATGCAGTTAGCTTCTGGAGTTTTGTACCTCTGGGTGATTCCTCCTTTTGTTGCACTTTGATGGACATTACCACCAGATTCTCCGTAAAGCTCGGCTTTTGTTCTGCTCTGTACTCTAGTTTGTGTCTGACTTTAAGTCAAATTGCAACATGTCAAGCATTTTTAAGGTAAATAAGTCCCCCATAAAGGTTTCCACATAATTAAGCTGTAAAAAAAAAAATGTTTCATGGACTACAAGTGTTGTCAGGAAACCTGAATCATACTGAAAGTCTGAGCTGTTCGCTTTACCAAAGTCCCCCTGGTCTTTCTCTCTCACTACTGACCTTGAAAGGACTTTGACAAAAAATCCCTTTGACTCTCACTTCTCTGTGTCTCTAACATGTGCATCCTTAAAAAGACATCCTTGTTTGTCTTAAGTGGGCTCCAAAGCGGTTTGCGCTATAAACTGACAGCATAGCCGTCACTGACAGCGTGTTTGAGAGAATCATACATTTCGGTTTGATCATCAAAGAAACACTCGTGAGGTTTTAACACTTCATGCCGAGTGTAACTTTTTTTTGTTGCACCTTCTCTCTGACAAACAAATGCACTACTGCAGTGGCATGTTCACATGCTGAAGTGCCAGCTGCCAAGTATGTGTGAGGATTTTCAAGTGGTTTCGTTTCTCAACTTGTATTTTCAAACGTATTCAGAATTCATGCTTCTGATGTGCCCACGTTTACTATGATGCATTGGATAAGAGCGCTGGCTGGATCTCTAAATGTATAGTTTATAAGACTTCACACAATAAACTGGATTTTTAATATGTTATAAGAACGCAGAACAGTGGAATAAAGATAAAGGGGATTCACTTACTATTGATCCAGGTGGCTCTTTACTTGTAGGGTATCTGTGAACAAAGGTGAGAGTTAGAGCCATGCAAAACCCTTTAGTGAATCAGGTAGATGTCTTTATGATGAAGCTTTGATTACTGATTGTCGAGTCATTCTAAGTTACAGTTCTTATCTCCGTGTATCGTAAACACAAACTGCTTAAGTTTAAAGTACGAGGAAGAAACGTTCACCTGCAATGATTTTGTCTCAGGATAAATGTGAGCAGAACTCCAGCTACAATGACATATCCAGTACATATACAAATCACAGTGGTGGACATCAGCTGCCTCATTGGAGAAGTGTGAGCCTCTGTAATAAATGACCAAAGAAAAGTTAGAAAATGCATAAAAAGTAAAGTGCAAACTAGACTTTAGGCACTACCTCCAGGTGTAATGTTAGGATCAGTACTGGAGCTTTTGTCCCTCATTTAGTTTTCATTTGAGTCATGGTTCAACAGAATGAGTCTGTGCGGCAGGTCCGATTTATTCAACATCAGTCTGAACAACACCACAGCAGGCAAGCAAAACAGGTATGAAAGAAAGATCAAAGCAAACACGCACCTTCCCCAGAGATAAGAAGATGGATAATATCTGTCCCACCGCTATGGGAACACTCACAGGTGTACTTCCCACTATCCTCTGCTGTTAAATTGATCAGCTGGAGAAACACCACCTGGTTTTCTTTTATCAGCGTGAACCTGGAGTCGCACTCGTTCTCAAAGCTCCTTCCATGTTTATAGCGCAGACGACAGCCTTCTGCCTTGTTCCCTTTTGTCTTTATCGTGCACGCTATTGACATGTTAACCCCTTTAGAGTTGGAGCAAAGTGGAGTGACCTCTTTTTTTCCTCCAACGGTTCTCCTGATCGTCTCTGCAATTAAAAAAGAGAAGTGATGAAGATTTGTTTGGCTCTCGCAAAAAGGGGTTAAAGACTACTTTAAGAACAATAGATCAGTGCTAGATGCTCGTTATTCTACAAGACTTCAAAACTGATTGGATTTGCATAAATCACACATGATGAAGAGTATCTATACAGTACCTTCAGTGTCAAAACTCAAGGACAGAGGCAGAAACAGAGCAAAGCACAAAGTCAGCCGGTCCATAGCTGCAGCAATGTCCAAACAAATCAACACGTTATACCAAGAAGAAAACGATACACACTGAATGCACTCCTTTGACACACTTATCATCAAACCACAAGAAGAAAAAAATGAAGGTAGAAGGGTTTAGACAGGGAAGTGCAACATGCTACTGTTTCTAATTGTCAGGTAACATTCACCCAATGACTAATTCTACTCTCCACACCAGCTTTCACATCCAAGGTTTTAGATATAAGGCTATAATTATTTATTATATCAACCCTTTCCACCCTCTCAGGCTCAAATGAAGTTTTAGTTACAGGAAAAATCTGACATTTGGGGAAAATTATCATATGGGATAGTACAATAGAATCCTGACTTTTTTTTTTGTGAGACCTTCATAATCCAAAATCTCAAATCCTCATTGAGTAGGCTATGTTGGCATGTCACTTTGTGGTGTGGTACTCCAAGAAACAGTTTTTGTCTTTCGTGGTACTTCTGAGTAAAAAAAACTCATAAAATATGTATGTGGGGTAATCAGGTTGCTAGTTTTTAACTGTTGCAAATCTACAATGCCTGCCTTGAGAGGGTTAAAATGATTTTTTTAAGTTTCAGATGAACGCTAGTTTTAGTCACAGCAGATAGTCCAGCAGGTTGGATTTGCCAAATTTTTAAATGGGATGCTCTTCTTGATGCAATCTCAAAGTGATTTGTGCCTTTTCCTGGAACTGAACTGAGGATTTTTACGTTCTGGTCTAGGGGTATAGTAGCGCAGCATAAGGGTTAAAAGGAAAGTGACCCTGCCCCGGTCCCCAAAGCCATATCCAGAAGCCAAGTTACAGGTTAAGGTGGTTTAATTGCTACTAAAAACTGAAAGCTTTATCTCTTATCTTTATCTGAACAAATGCCAAAATAACAATCAAAGAAAAACAGCCACTTGATAATGAAAACCAATCAGCAGCTGCCAGCTCTCCAATCAGGAAGGACCTGCAGAGACACTTAAAGACACAGGACATGCACGGAACAAAATCCAGCCAGCATGATCCAAAAAATGGCCAGTGCCATAACAGTAAATCCACTCAAAAGATCCGTGACAAAAAGTGTTACATCTCAGACTCTACAGGCCTCAATTATCATGTTAAATGTTAAAGTTCATGAAAGATAAAGACAGCAAGTATGGCTTGATTGGAAGGGTTACCTTAAAACAGGCCTCTCTTTTCAAAGAGCATAGCAGCATGGCTTAGCTTTGCAAACTTGCATCTCAACAAACCACAAGACATCTGGAACGAAGATCAAAGTGGAGATGTTTGGTCATAATGCACAGCACCACGTTTGGCTAAAACTAAACACAGCATATCACCACAAACACCTCATATGAACTGTCAGTACGATGGTGGACGGGTGATATTTTGGGCTTGTTGCAGGCACATGACCTGGGAACCTTATAGTCATTGGGTCGACCTTGAACGTACCAAAGTATACTAGAGCCATATGTGAGACCACCTGTCTGACAGCTAGAGCCTCGCCCAAACTGAGTCATGCAATAGCACAACTCAGTAGCAAATCTACAGTAAAGAAGAAGGTGTTACAAAGGCCCAGTCCAAGTCCAGGCCTCTAATCTTATATGAGAGTTGCATAGACGGGCGTGTAAATGTAGTTCCTCAGCTACAAGCAGACAGTTTAAAACTGAAACTGCACAGAGACAGGTAAACAGACAGAAATGTAAAAATAGACACCAGACAGAACTAGGACACTAAGACACAGTAGCTGTTGCTGTTGTCTTCGGCATAGATCAGAAAGGTTGTCACTGCGGTAAATGTGCATATGGTGATATAGTTGAATGAGACGGTCAAGTAGTGAACGAATGAAAGCAGGTCAAAACATCACAATAATGCATGTTAACCGCTATTTCATTTCTCTTTTCACCTACTATTAATAAATAGAATCATGTACATGATTCTGTTCATGTAACAGCCACATGTATTAGAGAAAGAAGAACTGTTAAAGTCATAATGGCTGTTTGGGGACAGATTTTGCTCCTGGGCAAAGCATGAAGGCTTTAAATGATGAGCAAAGCACAAATGGGACAGATATAGAAGCAGAGTCATAACTTAAGTGTACAGGCACTGGATTTATTCTTGTTATTTAAAACTGCATTCATTAATATGAGCAGTATCCCAGCTTCATGTTCAGCTCTTGTTACATCTGATCCAAACAAATGTAATAATGTGTGCCAAAAAAAAAAAAAAAACACCATTACACCAACAACAGAATTTTACCAGTTTTCCACCCTCTTTACTACTACTGCTACTCTACTGTCCCATTTTGGTGAGCCTGTATTGTAACCTTAGTTTTCTGTACTTAGCTAACAGGAGTTCTACCTAGTGCGCTCTTCTGTTTCTGTGGCCCAGTGTGTTGTGCATTCAGAGATGCTCTTCTGCCTACTTTGATTGTAATGACTGGTTATTTGAGTTACTGTTGCCTTCAGCTTGAAGCAGTCTGGCTCTGCTGACCTGTGGTATCAGAAAGACCTTTTTCCATCCGGAGAACTGCCGCTCACTTGATATCTCCTCACTCGGACTATCCTATGTAAACCATGAGATGGTTGTTTGGGAAAATCCCAGTAAATCAACAGTTTTTTAAAATACTCAGACCAGCCAGTCTGACACCAACAATCAGGATACGTTCAAAATGATACTTAAATCCTCTTTCTTCACCATTCTGATGCTCAGTCTGAACTTCAGCAAGTCATCTTGATCATGTCTACATGCCTAAATATATCAAGCTGCTGTCTTGTGATTGGCTGATTAGATATTTGCATAAATGAGCAGTTGAACGTGTACCTAATAAAAATAGAGCATCATGGACTACACTACCTTATTCAATGTTCTTGCAGTGAATGATGGTCAGGTTACAGCAAATGTTTTAATGGAAGTGTTTGTATTATAAAAGCTGCAAAGCAAACAAGTCACTATACAAGTCTTTTTAACAGGATGCAACAGATAGCACCCCAGCGCTATAAACCCCCTCCCACCTCCCCCCCTCCCACACACTGACAGTGGCATTGATAGTCCATTGTTCCAAGATGCAAGATGCTTTAGCAGAGGCAAGGCCATGTGCACATAAGAAGGGGGCGGTAATACTCCAAAACACACACAGCTTACAAGAACTTCATAGGAAGAAAGAAAGAAAAGAAAAAAACCGCAGCTTCAGGAGCCTCTCACAGTTTCAGGTGTGGGCTTTTGTGGCCTCCTCTCTGCCGTTTGCGCTTGTTTGCTAGTAATGCTGGTTAGATCGCTGTCAGATAATGGCTTTTCTTTTTCTTCTGAGCTATGCAACAAAAAAATAGAAAGAAGAACAGCAAAGCTCAAAATCAAGTATAACAGATGCTGCCTGACCAGATTCACCCTTGTTCTAAATATTGTTGTGAACAGAATTATCTCTGAGACCTGCTAGCAGAAGGAGAAGCAAAGGCAATCGCAGATATGACCCCCAAACTGAGATTACACACACTTCAGATATCAGTACATTAATCATGCATCAGTGGCCGATAATTAAGTTCTCATTAATTGCGTCCACTTTCACACTTTGGGGATGAGGCGATGAAATTAATCCACATGTTGAATGATGAATTTTTCTCTATTAAAATAATAATCTAAACTACTAATTGTTTTGCATGCTATTCACGAGGCATTATCACTCAGTCAAGAACACTGTGGGGATATTTAGAGAAGCGTTGACAACATTCTTGATGAAATCCGGGTTCTCTGAAATAGAAAATGAAGTACTTATTTTACTCTTATACTTGTTCTGTTAACACATCCATGTGAACGACACTGAAAAGACACATCTGTCTTTTTGCATTTCCTCTGAAAGCTTTGAAGCCTGAAGCCAATGCATGACCCAGTTATACAGTCAGACATCTCACAGCAGCACTCAAACGCTCTCTTCGGTTTTTACACCCCCTTACTGAAATATGACAGCGTCCTTGCTCGTATATGGTCACGTGTGGCGTTTCTACAGCTGAATCAAATCTTTATTTCCAAATTATATTTAGAATAAGTTTGTTGAAATTACTCCAAATGTTAAATCAGAATCTTTTATTGTCCATAGAGCGATCAAAGCAAGTGGAGCAATCTAAATATTTAATTTAATATTAAATTGTTTCTAATAAATAAATATAGGATAAACAGTAAAATATATATATATAAATAAATAGATATTTATTATATATTTATATAAGTGCTCGAGTCATTATTGATTAGCTCCAAGCTTTTCTGAAAATTAATGACATATCAGAAACATTTCAGTCTGGTTTCAAAGCGCTACATAGAACTGAAACTGAAACTGTGCTTTTAAAGGTTTTTAATGATCTTTTATTAATTGCTGAATCTGGTAACGCTGTCATTTTAGTGCTTTTCCATCTAAGTGCGGCATCAACACTGGAGAGCTGTGCAGGAACTGCACTTGAATGGTTCAGATCTTATTTAACTGATAGAAGTTTTTCTGTCAGGTTCAGTGGCTCATCATCCACATCCACCCCCTTACATGTGGGGTCCCTCAAGGATCTATCCTGGGCCCAGTTCTCTTTTCCCTTTACATGCTCCCATTAGGCTCTATTTTCAGGAAACATGGAATCTCATTTCACCGTTGATGACATTAAATCATGGTTGACATTACATTTTTTGAATGTAAATGATAAAAAACACTGAGATTGTACTATTTGGACCGTCTGACCCTCATTTTTCTCTTAAGGTTGCCCTTGGCCCTCTGGAAAAGTCCAGAACTCCCGTTGAAAAGAACCTGGGAGTGTGTTTGACGGCATATTTTCATTTGAGAAACAAATAAATTCTGTTGTAAAAGCCAGTTTCTTCCAGCTCAGGGCTTTTGCAAAAACTAAGAACATTTTGTCATCTGCTGATTTCGAGAAAGTGATTCATGCATTCATTTCATCCAGGCTTGTCTATTGTAATCATCTTTATTTTGGTATCAGCCAGGCTCTGCTCTCTCATCTTCAACTTGTTCAGAATGCCGTAGCCCGATTCTTGACAGGCACACATAAACACGACCATATTTTCCCAGTCTTGGCTCATTTACACTGGCTTCCAGTAGGTTATAGAATTGATTTTAAGATTTTATTGCTTGCTTTTAAGTCTCTAAATGGATTAGCCACATCATATCCCTCTGATCTTTTAACTATACTCCAAACAGAACTCTCAGATCTGCTGATAAGTTGCTTGTAGTTGTCCCTAGAAGCAGCTAAAACACAGAGGAGAACGGACCTTTGCGATTGCTGCGCCCAAACTTTGGAGCAGTCTGCCTCTTCAAATTATGATCTCTCCAACACTCTACATTTTTAAAACCCATTTGAAGCCACATTTTTATTCTCTAGCTTTTAAATGTGAATGACTTTTTGTTTTGTTCTTTGTGTGTGTTTGTTTCTGCTTTTTACTTTTTTACTGTGTACAGCACTTTGGTCAACCTGTGTTGTTTTTAAATGTGCCTATAAATAAATTGATTAAAAAATTAATTCATTGATTGATTGCACAGTGTGTGTGTTGCTGTTCTGCCTGCATGCATGTTAAAGCATGTCGTTTGCTCAGTGAGCATAATGTGAATTAAAAGGCAGCATCTAGTCCCATAAATAAATTCAGTTCTGGATACATGTAAATCTCCTTTTCAAAATAAAAGCAAGTTAAGGAAGAATGAAAATGATTTATTATAACTTTAAAAAATATATTAAATGTCCATTTTTGCCTTTTATAACCGCACAATTGTGTGTGTGCGGTTATAAAAGGCCAACATTCTTACATATAATGATGCAGAGACTGCTCTATCTGGCTCCAAAAGCAAGTCAATCCTGATGGACTCACATGTTAAAACGCTCCACTAAGCACCATCAAAAATCATGTGCACCACTTTAGATTTTGCTATGGTACTAAATACACGAGTTGCATCTGCAGCCTAGTAACCAAGGTAGCAGCCCTTAGCTGACAACTTATCACGCCACGCTTTTATGCAAGACCTCTGTCTCAATATGGCAGCAAAGACAATAGTGCACTTTGACTTGATGAATTTCAGAATACTAAGTGTGTACCCCAGTGAACATAACTGGCCCCAAAGCATAAGCAGACTAATAAGCAGGTTGGAGCCCACCAAGAGCACTTCAAATGTCACACAGGACAGGTCTGTTAATGTGTATTTATTTTGTATGTGTTATATCAGTAGCCTCCTTCCACAGTCCAAAGACATGCAGTCAGTGGGGTCAGGTGAATTGATGATTCTAAATAGCCCATAGATGTGATTGCTTGTCCATCTTTCTGCATCAGGCTGGCAACCAGTCCAGAGTGCACCCTGCCGCTCACCCTGTGGTAGCTGGGATAGGCTCCAGCCCCTCTGCGACCCTGGTAAGGATAATCGGAATGGATTGATGGATTTTAACAGACTGACAATTTAGTACTACTTGTTTAATTGTTTTCATTGTCAGAGGTGGGTCACGTCCATGCACAGTTTAAGTTGTGCAAGAAGATCTCGACAACTATGATCCAAAAAAAGAAATGTGTGCCTTGGTGGCTGAAAACAAAAAAATGATGAAAAAAGCAGGCAAGGGAAAAGCAGTGAACCTGTTTTAAAACTGCACCATCTGCTCGGTCATTTTATTTCAGTCCAGCACAGTAAGTCACAATAATGCTTGTGCCAGATGTGTAATGAGCAAGAACAGACATTTCATAGTCAACATTGTTCATCAGAGTTTGGATTTCTTTTCATAGATTTTTTCAATCAACTGTCTCCCAACTGCACGCCGCTATACATGGATGATCTGTGAGTCAGTCAGATGCTGATCGGTTGACGAGTTGGCCAGAATAGGGAAAGAAGCGCAAGTGGAGTTCACGAGGTCAAGCACGAAAGCACAGTGGCTGCAGTGGACATCATGTTTAACACTCAGTTTCATTTCATGTCTTTGTATGTTAGAACACTGGCTGATGGACCAACAATAGCACAAGCACCACTTCCTCCATCTGACAACAAGCACTCACTGCAGGTAGATGGGCAGCTCCTGCCTGTCCACAGCAGCCTTCACACTACACCTGCTGAAGCATAAAACAAGCATTGGATGTGACGCAGTGGGGGAGGACAAATTAAAACTCTGCTTAAGGCCACCTAAAACCTGATATGGTCTCCCAAGGCAAACAGCTTTTAGATGAGGACCCAGACTATACTAGAAGAAGGAATGAATAAATAAATTCGTCAATAAATTTAATACGCTGTGGCGTTTTTATTGTCACGTGCGCCTTCCAACTCTTGATTACGACTGCATGTTCGCACGGGATCCACTGGGTGGCGCCAAATAGCCAGCAGTTATTGTGCAGTGACTCAAGGGCTGCTGGGAAATTTTCTCGGAGGAAGTACGGTGAGATGCTAAACGCGTTGGCTTCACAGAGGTAAGAGTTTGATAATGTGAGGCCTTTATCGGGTCAAAACGCTTACACTAACACATTAATGATGTGGATAGTGCGAGTGTGTTGTTAGTGTGTGGCTGGGAGAAAAGTGACGTACGTACAGCGTCCATTTTTGTTTCCAAGATGTCAGCACGCGCCTCGCTAACCCGCAATGTGTTAGTGAGAGTCGCTCAAACACCTGCAGTGTTTAGCTTACTCGCTGTTGGCTGGTTTACCTTCGTGAACTACTTTGTTCATAAGTTGCAGGCTTGCAGATGACGTAACATCAACAACAAAGAACATCGCATAAGCTGCAGCTGTCTGCAGTTATGGTGAGTAAACTGACATAGAAATGCTTTTATTTTGTAGGTTCACGCCCCTTATTATAGCCTCCGCTATAATCATGAGCACTTTAGTTCATGTTCTTGCATATTAATCATTATGATCACTCAGGACTCTAGTATGCTTTTTCTTGAGGCAATGATCAACAAGCTGATAAGACCTGTGCTCAATCTTCTCATCAGCAGGAGGACATAAGCACTGTGATGTCCTGGTTTTCCAGCCCGGTGTACAGCCGGTACTGGCAGCACTACCAGCAGGCCATGGCTTGGCATCAGAGGCACAGGCGTGCCTACAGAAAAGCCTTGGAGGCTGCCTATGGCCCCTGCTGCTACCAGGAGGTGGGGCCCCGTGACCGGCCTCGCTATGCCGACTGGAGCTCTGCAGAGAGCAACAGCAAAGATGAGGTGGACGGCGCGGAGGAAAGCAGCTCGGAAAGCGAGATCGAATGCGACGTGAGCAACATGGAGATCAGCGAGGAGCTCCGGCAGTACTTCGCCCAGACTGAGCAACACAGGGAGGAGCTGAGTAAGTAAACAAAGGGAAGCAGGTGCTTTAAATGGTCATTTTTTAAAAGCGCAGCCTCTCCAGATGTTTAGTCTAAGGTGAGGAGCCTGTCTGGTATGTGTCCAAAAATGGTCTGTGGTGTCGTTCTTGCAGAGAAGCAGCAGCAGATGGAGGAGGAGCAGCAGGGCAGCTACGTGCCGGCTGACCAGGACCTACACAGCTTCTCCTTTCGGAGCAGCGTCGCCCCTCCCTTGGAGCGACCCGGCGAAAGACGCGCGGCCGAGATGAAGAAGCTGTACGGTGAGGACGCAGCCAAGATCATGGCCATGGAGGCGGCAATGCAGCTCAATTTCGAAAGAAACTGTGACCTCAAACGGCCCAAGTACTGGCCCGTGGTCCCACTGAAGCTGTGACGCCGTAAACAGTTTGATCTGGAGATGATCCCCGTTCTGATCCTTTAGCGAGCTGCTGATGTAAAACTAGCGGGTTTAGTATGTTTCATGTTATTTCAAGGACGAAAATGAAACTTCTGCTCGGCCAAACGTGAGCATCGCTGACCTGTCTGCTGCTGATCCCGATGAAACCCTCTGGCTGTGGCAGCACGTGAAACACCGTCTCCTCGAGGTTTACCCTTCAGCATAAATTGCTTCTTAATTTATGGCATTAAACGACAGCACTTAATCTCTCAAAACATCCTGTTGGTTCAGCGCTGAAAAGTGAGAAGCAGCGTGAGCTGAGGGTCAGAGTTACAGTAAATCTGCCCCCACAGGTGATGCAAATGTATTCAAACAGCCTGTGCTTGTGTGTTTCCTCCTAATCTCTTTTTGTTTACCCTCTGGCTCGGTGATGTTTCATGCTGCAGTAGCTCCTCTTATGCCTGTCAACTTAGTTTAACCACAAAAAAAAGGAAAACATTGTCAGCCCCCCCTCCCCCCCTCGCCTCCCCTCCCTGTGCTCAGATTTGGGAGCGTTCCTGCATGGCTGCCTCTGATATTCCTACACAACAAGAGTGATTTCTTGTTGTTACTTCTAAAGTGCGGTTCTCCGATTCTGACATTTCACTGGCTTCAAAGCCACTCGTGTGCGTTCTCTGGGGTGGGGGGGGGTGTTGACTATTCTGTTTTATCTTGTTTGTGTTTGCACCACGCTGCTCCATTTTTTTTTTTTTTTTTAAACTGGAGGATGTGTGTTTTATATGATTTCAGTTTGTAATAAAGTGTTTTATGTCCACATGAAGCTTCCTTTGCTGTAGTGATTTTTTTTTTAGTGGCATCGCTGTGAGATGGAAGTTCGATTATATAACTGCT
>VURO01048491.1:22200-34182 GCA_015108175.1 Pelvicachromis taeniatus
GTTAGACCCAAACCATGACAGAGCCTCCTCTGTGTTTTAAAGATGGCTGACTTTCCTGACTTTAAAATACTGCTTATCTGCTGTAGTTTTTTTTTTTTTTTTTTTTTTCGCTTCTTCTTTTTTTTTTTTTTTTTTAAACTGGAGGATGTGTGTTTTATATGATTTCAGTTTGTAATAAAGTGTTTTATGTCCACATGAAGCTTCCTTTGCTGTAGTGATTTTTTTTTTAGTGGCATCGCTGTGAGATGGAAGTTCGATTATATAACTGCTCTTCAGCACATTTCTATACACAAAAGTTAGTAGGACTTTTATTTCATTTGAATTTTTATTTAATCAACATAAATTAAAGCCTTTAGTGTCAGACTTGGAAGATTTATTTTGAATGTTTGGGGTAGTGCATGCAAATGCGATTTTATTTTTTATTTAATGTTGACGCTGTATTTTCCGTACTTATCGTGCTCAGAAATAATTTCCACAAAAAAGGAAGAGAAACTGTGATATTAGCACTTTCAGTAGTCTGTATTCAGCTGCTCAGAAGGGACCAGTTTTCATTAGTTTACATGTCGTTTGGCATTTCAGTCCTCTGATTCCCCTCTGCGAGGTCATGAGCTAAATCGGATGGGTCGCGAGATTAACGGGAGAGGATACGAGAAAAACTAAAGTTCTTACTTCTTGGGCTTTTCTCTAATCTTTTTGTGAAACACTGGATACTTTTTTTCCCCCTCAGTGAGCTTCTAAAGAGCTTTTAAGTGCCTTGAGCGACTGATGTTGTGATGCTATATAAATAAACTGACTTGAAATTTGAAACTTGAATATACACAGACTACTAGTTGCTTTGGGTATGGCACCTTGAGGCAACTGTTGTTGTGATTTGGTGCTATACGAATAAAATTGAAACCATCTAACTGTTGATTTAAGGTGAAGTTGAAGAATATGGAAGTAGACCTCCTAAACAAGTGCCAGTAGGAGCAAAACGGCCTCAGAGCCTGATGCTGCCACCACCATGCTTGACAGGTGATACACTGTTCTCAGGTTTTAAAGCCTCACTTTTACTCCTCCAAACTGTCATTGTGGCAAAACACCTCAATCATAAAGCTTTTCTCCAGATGACATTTGGCTCGTCTTATGTGAGTAAATACAAAGTTTGTTTGAGCATAAAGGTGTTGATTCTGGGGCAGTGGTTCTGTTTGAGTTGCTTCTAAACCTCCTAACCAATTTCCTCTGACTGTTTGGTTCTTCTTCCAAAATCTTGGCAAAGTGGTGACACATCAGAATGACCTGTGCTTTCATGTAGTTGTTTTAACCAATTCATTAACTAATTACCTAGTAAATTGGTAATTTTTTTTCAATTATGAATTAATTGAAAAAAATCACATTTATCCATACATAGAGACAGGAGTAAACAAACGTGTAAAGCAGTTGCAGCACTCCTCATTATGACTATGAACATCATAGCAACACATTAGAGAATATCACATTATTAAATATTTTTGGTAAAAAAAAAAATAATATATGTATATATTCAATTAAAAATAAAAACGAGATTAAGTTAAAATTGAAAAAACTATTAATTGTATTGATAAATATTTAAAATATTTTTCATGTATGTTGTACGTTCAAAATTGTTATTGTGAGTCATGAGTCAGTGATGTGATGATATGATAATTTTATGAGCAAAAAATAAACAAATATTTATGTATTTGTTGCCAGTGAATACATACATAAATATTAAATAAGCGAACAAACAAATGTAAAACTGATTTAGATGAATTACAGCTGGACTGTGCTTTGTTAAAGAGGACGTCTGTCTTATGATTGGGCACGAAGAACCAACGAGGACATTTGTCTTGGATTAATGAAGCCTGATCCATTTCTAACCCCGGGGGTGACGTCACACACACACACACACACACACACCCTCCTCCCTCTGATTCCAGAACGGGACGTGCAGTTGTTTTCATACTACCTCCCCCCCCCCTCCCCTCTCCTTCCCCTCCTCTCCAGACAACCTGTGGACATCATCTTACAGTCACTTTCTGTGTCCGGACCAGTTTCCACAGGAGCTGAAAAAATGGGTAGGCCAGTTGTGTTTTTATATTTTCCTACTTTTGCTTACTTTGCGTTTCAACTGTAGCACAGAAATGCGGGTTCATCTCGTGTTCTCGCGTGTTGGATGCTGCAGAGATCTTCCCTGGCCGTGTTGAGCTGCGTGTTGTCGGTGTGATGGATTCTTATTTGCATGTCTGATTATCACTTTGAAGACTCGGGCGTGTGGAGCCAACTCGGTCTGTTAACTTTCACCGTTTCACTCTGAATATCTTTGCAGCCTTTTGTCACACGATCACTCTTCTGAAGCTCATTAGGCAGCTATGGTTTCAAATCAACGTGCCCGCGCTCTCGTGCGCGGTCGTGTATCTGCTGATTGATGTCACACTGTGGCATTAGAAGACGCTGTTGGCGTCTTGGCTGTGTGCACGCGTGTGAGTGGAAAGGGCAGGAATTAAAGCTTTTACACCTTTAGTCAGAGAGTTGGTGTACATTTTACTTTTAGACACATTCTCCTTCAAATAACTCGGACACATGTTGCAAATCTTTTATAAGATTTTTAATAAGAGTTCAACATGTACAAGAATCCCATCCTCCCCAAATCACTTGGTGCATTTCACCTGTTGGAAGGTAAAATTTGGCATTCCGCAGCGGTTACCTCTCCCCACCCCACCCGTGTGAGAGTTGATGTTGATTGGATTAAGAGGGAGTGATCCGCTCCCCGCTGTGGATTAAACGGGCTGGACACGGAACACAGTTGTTGCGTAGAGGTGGATGCTTGTTGCAGGGTTTTTGCACACTTGTTCTTTTATTGAAAGAAATCATACAAGCAATCTAACTGAGATTAAGAGTTGTTTAGTTTCAAACCATTGTTGATGTTCTCCTCTTGACTCATAAATTGGAGAATAATGGCCACCATAGATGTATCACTAATGCCATGTTCACTATTTAGTTTTATATTTTTTTAGCTATAAACAATGAAGAAAAAGTATTTAGAAATGATGTTGGCGCATACTTGTCCCAACAGTGGCACGTACGTTACTTCTGGCAGCACATGCAGCAGAGAGGCATCACAGATCATGAGCCCTTATCTTATTGGTTTGGAAAATGGAATTGTTATCATGATCAATTCCTGTATTTAAACTGATTGTCTCACTTAAATTAAGATCTCATTTTCAATAGGGACCTGTATACAAAAACATCTACAATTTAATCCGCATCAAATATGTTTACAGAAAATCCCCAGGCAATACACCCAGCTGTGTATTTATAATATACAGTATTAATTTATGGGTGCGGCGGGATAGCTGTTGACATGCTAACACTTCTTCTTCATGGCATGAAAAGAAAAAACAAACAGAAGACAAGCCACAGTCTGGACTCGTGCTCGTGTCATTTTTTTTTCACTGTCGAGAAAACAGATCTCAGGATAACCGAAGAGACCCGTGTTTCATGTTTTTGTTAAACTAGCAGTTTTGTCTGTTTGTGTTTTACTGGAGGCTGACCTGAAACCAGCAGCGTTCAATTTAACCTCATTAGGCCACTTATCCAAAGTGTTTCTACCTCTTACTTTTCTGCCTATTCCCTCTGCGTCTGGATCGCCCCCTCTCTCTTTCCTTGCTTTTCTCTCTCCCATTCATAACATCTGTTTCCAATAAGCCAGCCGGCCTGTTTATCTCCTATAGGCTGGTAAGAAGTTGAGAACAGACAGGATGTAGCCAAATGACATGATTTACTGCGATGGAGAACAGGAGCCATTTTTCTACATGCAGCCGTCGTAAACTTCTCTGCTTTCAGCTCTCCAGTTTTGCCTGTTATTTCTCCCCAAACTGCTACTTTAGTCCCATCACCGTCAGCATCATCATCCCATCTTTCATCTGCATCTGCTCCTCTCATCATCTCCCTGCTCATTGTCTTCATCATTATTCTTTCCATCACCCCCTCCTCCTCCCCTCCGCGTCCCCCTTCGTGAATCCTATCTTTGTGCTCTTTTTTTTTTGTTGTTGCTGCAGTTCGTCTCTGCTCAACAGCGCGTGGAAACTCGTGTCCTCTTCCATCCTCTCCTGTGGATTTTGCTCAGCGCTGATCTGCAGAATGGATACTGAGCACCACAGCCGTCGAGCAGACAGACTTCAAAGGCTTCAGATTTTAAAGGACCGTTTTATTCTGAAGGAATAAATGATCACTGAGCTGGCAAAAAGGGAGAAAAGTGGACCGATCCACCGAGCTGATTAGAACAGCAGAATACTGACACTTAGACTAAAGCACTGCTGTCATTATGACAGCTTGACTGTGCCCCAAAACAAACCACAAATACTTGTTTTTAATCTCTGTTTATTAACTTTGCACATATTAAGTCACTGCATGGTATGCTTAAACAGCACGCATGCATAAACAGTTTTTGCATGTGAAAACCCAAAATCTCCACCAATCATGTGTCTCGAGGCTTTAGTTGCATGCAGGTAAACAATCTTTTGCATGGAGAAAAGCAGGGAGAGCGACCACCTGATAGTCATTTAGCTTTTCTTTTTTTTTTTTAATGTACACTTGTAAACAATGGCTGGTGCACAGATATGGGAATCTTCGAAGAATGAAGTTTGCTGAATGAACAGGAAGCCCCGTAAAATTGGCCGTGACGCCCAGAGGCCAAGTCAGCAGAGTAGCTGATGAGTTCCCAGATTGCCAACTGTGCATGTGCATGCGGGAAATAGTCTACTTCAGACGTAGTCATGCAACTGGAAATGCCTCCTAGAGCACACAGGAAGCCGCTCACATGGTTCCCACTTGCACAGTGCAAACATCACATGAAATCCAACAGCACATGAAAGTTGCACTTGGAAGCAGCAGGTCAAAGTGACTGATCTGATCTACCGATCTGCTGGATATTTGCATTCTCATTTGCACCTGTGTTGGGTGATGTCTGGAAAACGTCAGGGCTGCAGTGCATGTTCAGAAACAGCGCTGGTATGGAGTGATACTAATTGCAGAAAGCATGTGGAGTTTGGTTGTTCTCCCTGTGTCTGCATAAGTTTGCTCCTTGTCCTGCACCTTCCTCCAACTATGGAAGCTGGTTTCCACCACTAGAGGAAGAAAATTTGTGATCTGTGAGTCACAATTTTGAGTTATTAACTCAAAGTTTCAACTTTATAACTCCTTTTGGTAATTTTTGACTGATTTCTTAAGAAGTTTGAGATAACAATTCAAAATTTTGAAATAATAAAACAAAGTTGTGGGAAAAAATAATGTTTTTATTACTTTTTTTTTTTTTGCAGTGTTGGAAGAAAACGCAGAAATGATTCATGAAGCAATCATTTTGAGTAAAATGCAACTGAAATATATTTTTTTAGAAAAAGGAACGTTTTATTCATTCAATCATTAAATAAAATGTGCTTGTCAAAAAAAAATTGCATGTAAATTTCTGAATGAAGTGAATCAAGTAAAGTTCATTTGACCAGATTCCATTAAATTTCACATTGTTCTTGTGCAACAAAATTACTCTGTGGATAAAACAGATGACCGCAAGTGTGGTCACAGATTTTGTTGTAACCTATTGTAACAATGCGTTCTTGTCATACTGTGAGGAAAGTCCTGACATTTAAGCGCCAGTGGGGTGAAAAGCTTGTATGCTTTTAACTCCTGCAACAACCTAAAAAAAACATCCCTCCCTCTTTAAACTCTCAGAGGAGATTCGATTTAACACAGTCCTTCTCGGTTTTTAAAGCTGAACTTTGATGAGGTACTATGAGAGGACGTGGGGGACTGTTGATGATCACACGTGGAGCTCGAGAAAGACGACAACAGTCGATGTGGTTTGCTGAGAGTTAAGAAATACCTGTTTGCGAGCCTCCACGGCAGCTATGCACAAAGCGCTTCTTTACAGTCTCCTGAATGACGAGAATTTGATCCTCAAAAAGATTTGTTCACTGAACCGTTTAGTGCTTGATCGGAGATCCAGCTGTGCAATCACACTCACTGAGCACACAAACAGCTGAATGGTTTATAGTCCTCATGATTCATGGCCTCCAAGTTTCCCTGCTGAGTATGAGAGAGACGGTCTCTGCTTTGTAATGACTTTTAAGTGTTTTCTTTTAAGATTCAATCAGTATTACTGTTTAACTTGTTGAGCCACAGACTAAGTGGCCCACTCTCACTTTGAAGCGCATTCAGTAAACTAGCTGTTCTACAGTGGTGAGTCCCTCGATTTGGTACGTTTGTGTTTATCTGACAATTTTTAACATCGCAAAAGAGAGGAAAGAACTTTTTTGAGAGAGCTGAGCGTAAAAGCAAAGCTCTTGATACATGCAGCGGAAACCTCAGAAGGGTGGTTGGCCTCTCCCTTAGAGATGGGGTGAGGAGTTTGGCCATCTGGGAGGGTCTCAGAGTAGAGCAACTACTCCTCCACATCGAAAGGAGCCAGTTGAGGTGGTTTGGGTGCCTTCTGGGTGAGGTGTTCCAGGCATGTCCCTGGGAGGGCAGACCCAGGACACACCAGAGAGGTCTGGGAATGCCTCGGTGTTCCACCAGACAAGCTGGAGGAGGTGGCCAGGGAGAGGGAGACCAGGGCTTCTCTGCTTAGGCTGCTGCCCCCGTGACCCGTCCCTGGATAAGTGGAAATTTCATTTCATTGCCTATAAGGCAAACAGGTCCACCGAGGATGCAATTTTCACTGCTCTCCACTGCTCTGCATCACCTGGAGAGTCCTGGGACCTCGGTAAGGCTGCTCTTCATTGATTTCAGCTCGGCTTTCAATACCATGATCCCAGACATCCTCATAGCCAAAATGGTAAACTTGGACTTTTTTTTTTATTTGAGTTATTAAGTTAGTAAGTTAGGCTCCATTTAAAGTTGAAATAAATCCCTGTTTTTTTAGAGTGCAGTAAAAAAGATAAGATAAGATAAGATAAGATAAACCTTTATTCGTCCTGCAAGGGGAAATTTAATGAATGATGAATGATTCTTATGTTTTCTGCCATAACATAAAGGTTGTTTTCACAACAGCGTACAAGCTGAGGTCCAGGTTTGCCCATCTTGGGATAAACATTATTTTGCCCTCAACAATGTAAGAAATGAACTAGTAGTATTTGTTTTTCTCTTTTACTACGCTTTCTATTGATTTTGCTATTGTTTGAAGGCTTCTTACTCTTTGTATGGTGTTTTATTTAATGTTTTAAAAGCTGTTGCTTAGTACCCACCCCATTGATTCGGCCTTGACTGTGGCCAATATATAAACACATCCCTCACACTTGCTTTCATATTCAGGCTTCTTAAACTCAGCTCGACGGCCACTTTTTATGTGTCGGAATCAGTCGGTGTTGAGAGGACCTGTTGCCGTGACAACGCACTGATGCACAAAGCTGCGAGGCAAGCGTTGTTTCAAATCCCGGCACATGCAAACAGTCGCACATCGGATCTCATGAGCCCACGCGGGCAAAAAATAGATGATACATAAAAATACATACACATGACCCACAGACAGCAGGGGATGCCATTCTGCTTCACCTCCCCTGCTGTTCCCCCACCTCTGCAGTGATGGTGATGATGATGAAGAAGATGATGATCCCTCCCTGCTTTGCATTTCCTCCACACGGTGACTCATGGCGCGCCAGCACACTGTAGATGGGAAGCAGCATTGCTGCCGGTGTGTGCTGCAGTTTTGTACAGTAGGTCACAGGTGCAGCAGCCCCAGAGTCACATGACTCTTGAAGGAGAGGGGTCATATGATGCAGGCAGGCAGTCTGAAGTGGGGTGGGGTGTGTGTGTGTGTGTATATATATTTGTTTGTGCATGGTTGAGGTCGAGGCAGGGTGTGCGCGCAGTTGTTTGGATGACGATGACAACGTAACATCATGTGGAGCAGACTGTGGACCAAATCTGGGCCAGCAGGATTAGTGGCTCGTCTGATAAATTGCTGAGCGGAGGGTGCCCTGGGGGGATGGGTGTGTAGGCATATGTGTGTGTGTGTGTGTAGGTGTGTAGGTTAAGCCATGCGTAGTGACAGGAGTCAGATATTGTAAATAAAATTAAATGTATGGGAGACGCTCTCCCAGTTAGATTTTATTTCTGTACAGGAGAGAGTGGGCGTTCAGTCAAGCGTTTGATTGTTTGAGAGTGAGTGTGAGGATGAGTATGGGATGACAGGCTGAAGCAGAAGCTTCAGTGCTTTGTTGTATTGCAACTAAGACTAAGAAATCGCAGGGAAAACTCAAAGCACCCAGAAGTGCAGGTGTTTCAGGCAGTAGGGATGATGACGAAGCATGATAGGATTAGTTTGCATGAATTTGCATTAAAGTTGCCCGTGTGCCTGTTTCAAGTGTGGAGTGGAGCTAGAGATGGAGGCGACAGGAACAGGGGGAAAACTCCCATTTGTTTGGAACATTCCTGTAAAATCCACAAAAAGACTTGCCTAAATGAAATGTTTGTATTTGTGTTGACATCTTTACTGTGTGCGTGCGTGCGTGCGTGTGTGCGTGCGTGTGTGCGTGCGTGCGTGCGTGCGTGCGTGCGTGCGTGCGTGCGCGTGCGTGTGTGTGTGTCTGTCCGCGCGCGCGCATTCAAGGTGGATTAACCTTTATCAGCATCCGACGTTTTGGTTCAGAAATGAGAGGGAAGTGTCTCCTTGGCGACCGACGGCAGAGGGCGGGGGTGAAACTGGGTCATCATAACCACCACAGATTAAGAGCCCGGATCTGGACATACATGCACACATCAACGAGCAGACACACACGTGCAGACTCATAAAGCCAGAGGAGTCACAAAGGCACATTGTTTCTATTGATAAATTAGAGGATTTTCTCAGGTTAGAGATGAGAAAGGTGCAGAACTTCAGCCTCACTCTCTGGCAAAGGTTTTCCTTTTAGAGGAAGCCAGAAGCCCATTAAAAAAGCGAGGATTAGACTAAAGCGACAGCGGGAGGCTCATAAAGCCATCGCTGAGACAATGTTTGTGTGTGTGTGTGCGTTAGTGTTTGTACTAGAGTCTTTGCATGTTTTTGCTCACTTAAGTGATGGCCTGTTTTCAGCATTAGTGATATGGCTCTTATATTTGACTAATGGAGGCAAACCCCCAAACATCAGCTGCTGTCACACATGAACTCTGGGCAGTGTCTGCAGAGTCAGCTCAGAACTTTGTCTGCGGTTGCCCTTTCTCGCATTTAGCAGCAGGAGATTCAGACACATTAGCTCATGCAGGAGGCCGGACAAGTGACAGTTACCCGCTCTGCCCTTATATGGCCACATAGGACTTTGTACTCAGAGACTGGCAGGTTTGAGACCATTAAGTGACCAGTCTGGCTGAGTAATGTAAAGAAAAGTCAGGGCTCCAGTGTATGTGTGAAACTGGTTATTGTGGGGTGAAACAAGCAAGCTGAATCTGTATTCCCTAACTGATTGGGAGTGGTTTTCTGGAATTTGCAAAAAAGATGCAGGACCATAAACCTCAAAGGAATTGGTTGAGGTTAATGGTTTTAGCATATATGTTTATTTCTATTATATTTATATAACATATATATTAATATATATTACATATATATTATATATATGTTATACATTATATGTGTGTATATATATATATATATATATATATATATATATATATACACACACACACACATCTATATAGATATAGATAGATATATACCGTATTTTTCGCCGTATAAGACGCACTTTTTCTTCCCCAAAACTGGGGGGAGGGAGTTGGTGCGTCTTTTACAACAAATACACATTTTGCCTGCATTAAAACTGCTACTAACTTTGTGGTGCTTGCTTGCAGTCCTCTCTGCGGGCTGTGCCTCCTCATGTCTCCCCGGGCAGTCTCACTTCTTGCTGGTCAGCGTGGGCACAATTTTGCCGCTTCTGTGCATATCTCCCGGGCACTGTATCAATCTATGCTGCCCTGAAATGTCTGCACGTCTACCCCTCCTGCTCCATGCCCGTGATTGATGGGCAGAAGAATTGATCCGCCAAAGCTCCGCCCCCGAATAACTGGTGCCGTTTCTCAATTCTAAGTATGACAAAATTAAAAACCACTGACCTGTCAATGATGCTGAATGAAAGATCAAAAGATCCCTCAAGTTATCACTGTTTAATCTAATGGGGAAATTTAGAGTGAATTAATCCAGTAGTTGTTGAAAGGTTTCACCCTTATAGTGGTGATGAAAAAAATCAAAGCGTGCTAAAGTCAATAGGAGTCATCCTCTGGGGATCATGAACATCTCTGGGAAAGTTCTTCTAATCCATCATGTAGTTGTAAAAAGATTTCAGTCATCACCATAACTATGGTTAAGTGTGCTTCCTGCTGCACTTACAGATGTGCACTCAGAAGATGTGAAGCATCTTGTGGGTGATTGCTTCCATTCACGCAAGACAAGTTGCTTATTTATTTACATGCACTCTAACAGTGTTGTTGTGAACGCTTCCTCGCAACAACAGGAAGCGTTCAATGCACTGACCGCATGTCAACAACAGTAACCTTCGGCTGAGCTGGTCATGGGAGCAGAAATTATGTTACTGATAGCACATTGAGAAGTTTCATGTCATGGTTATCTAGTTGATTAGACTTTAAGTTTTGGCTTATAGGACATAAAGCCACAGCCACTTGAGAAGTTTTCTAGGAACTGATAGTATCGCTAAAAGATCTCAATCGCTGCAGCCTGCCGGCAGTGTTTCACATCTCCATGGAAACAGCAGAGCCTGTATCACTCTGAGACGAGACTGCTCTGATACTGAGGATGTGACCACCTCCAGAGTATCACGATGGTGTCGAAATATTTAGATTGAAGTCAGTTTGAAGCTGCTCATGGCTATCGTTGCTGAGGTACTCACAGACCCCGGTGTTCTCCTTTTCTTCCTTCTTTTATTCACCATTAGCTCCACATCTGCTCCCATGAAGGAGCTGCAGTGTGCTCATTACTGTAGTACGACCCAATTTGAGCGCCACTTTCCCTTCTGTCTCGTCGTAATGAGGGAAGACAGGCAGTCGACAGGCCCTCATGCCTTTGCCTTTAATGGACTAAGAGAGTTGTGGAGGCAGATAAGAAAGTTTCTGCAGTGCTGCAGAAGCACAGAGGCTTTTTTTTTTCTTTTTTAAAAGCTTAACAACTGCTTTAAAATGACCTTGATGTTTTCCAAAATCAGCTGTTGCATGGAGTAGCAGTTTGCATTTTAAATATTTACTGGCGTCACTGACATTTCCCTACATGCCCACACAAACAAGTACACTGTTTACGGTCCAAACTACAGGCCATAGACATGGATTTTGATTTTAGTGTCCTTTGTCTATGATTTCTATACCTGACTGGCACTAAGGATGGCAACATGGCACAGTTGGTGCACCCTTTTCCTTCAGGCTACAATATTTAATTTTAAATGAATTGCCATGTAATTTGGTACAAATATTAACCCTTAATTATACTTACAGAGAAACTCCCTTAACTGCCCCTAGGGGAGCTATACGGACACGCCCAAAAAAGCACTGTAAAAATTTTATATATTAATATTTTTTACCACTTTAAATTACGCAATCTTTTAAAACTACTTCTGCCTGAAATATTCATATCAAGTTTTAATTATATTTTCATTGTTTTAACCCTTTAAATCCCTGTATGGGTACAAGAGCGCCACCTAGATTTTAGAAAAAAAATATATAAACTTAAATATTTTCCATAAAATACATCTGAAGTAAAAATGGATTGATTTACAATTAGGTCTTTAGATGGGTCAAACATTGGCACCAACAATGATTTTGATCTATTATTATTTTTTTGGCAGGAACCAATTTAAAAAACAAATCCTTTAACTGCCCCTAGGGGTGCTATACAAAAAAACACTGTAAAAATGTTATATATTAATATTTTTTACCACTTTAAATGACTCAATCTTTTAAAACTACTTCTGCCTGAACTATTCATATCAAGTTTTAATTATATTTTCATTGTTTTAA
>VURO01048494.1:10952-26943 GCA_015108175.1 Pelvicachromis taeniatus
ATGTTGTGGTGTTGTGTCCGTGTTTTTTGGGTTTTTTTTTTTTTTTTTTGGGGGGGGGGGATAGTACCATTGATGGAAAGATTTATTCAGACCGTGCTTTTTAATGTCTTTTTTTCCCAGATTGTTTGCTGCTATGACTGGACACTGATTGAGTGTAAGTATATTCTGACAGCAGTGGGGTTTCTTTTGGTTCGGGGTTAACAGTCAAATTTGTATTAGCACTAGTGTTTATGTAATGAAACTGTTTGCGTGTGTGTAGAGAAATGAACGCAAGGAAAAGAGGTGGGAAGCCTAACAGAGGAGGTGGGAGGTTTAATAAACCAAGAGGAGGTGGAGGAGGAGGAGGTGGAAATCGGAAAGGAGGAGCAAGTCGCTGGGATGATGTGGATGATTTCACCCTTGATTTTGGACCCTCGCCTTTCAGCAGGTGTTAATTTATATTGAAGAAATATTTAGGTTTGCGTTTTCAGTTTCAGTTCAATTCCTCATCTCTCGTTATGTCTGCAGAACGAATAAAGGACGAGGTGGTGGCGGCCGTGTCGGTGGCAGGGATGGAGGACGGGGAGCTAGGGATGGAGGACGGGGAGCTAGGGATGGAGGACGGGGAGCTAGGGATGGAGGACGGGGAGCTAGGGATCGAGACCGAGATGGTAAAAGTAGTAGCAAGACTCTGCCAAGGTCCTTGGTGAGTACCAGGATGCACTCAAAGGTCAGTGATGGCGTCAGACCAGAGGCGAGCAGTATGCCCTTGCAGAAGATCTTCATGACTAATGAGAACCAGGAACAACTCAAAGAGTTGCTGAGGGATTTACAGACTCAGGACTCTGATGAACTGTATGAGTAAGTACATACTCAGTTGTTTGAAAAGAATAATTAGAAAGCTAGGAAATAAACTCGTGCAACTCTCTGTTTGTTCCTTAGTGATTCTGGTTCAGATGATTCCAGGCTAGAAGAGGAATTTGATGAATTGGATTATCGTGAGGAAGGGCAGTTTTGGGCCACAAATGATGAGCCTGTGGAGAAAGCAGAGAGCCCAGCATTTGACCCAGAATATGAGGATAAACGGCCCACCCCTGAACCTGTTATCTCCGTATTTGCCATAGGAAAGCTCTGCAGGTAATTTCAAATTTTATATGGTATTTCCAGTGCCTTACCTATGAGCTAAAGCAGATGTTCTGAGTCTGTGCTTTTGTGTGTAAATATAATTAGCTTCTAACCCACTGCATTCTCATAATTTCCTCTGTTTAGATATGGTTTTGACAGAGAGCGCAGCAAACAGGCGCTGGAGGCTGGTGAAGGAGAGTTTGGGGCAACTTTGGAACAGCTCCTCCAACAAGTTTGCACTGAGCGCTATGGTCAGAAAGCAGTTTCCCCTGATGGCCTTGAGGAGGTGCCTCTGAATGAGTGTGTAATCCAAAGGCAGGAAGAAGCCCTGGTGCTAGCTGCCATTTATGGCGAGCGCTTCAGTGAGCGCATTGCCAATGCTGTATGGACAGTAACCCTGGACTTGTCGTTCCTCTCCTCTCCTGACAAGAATGAAGGAGAGGTTGGTGGTGGAGCTGCAAACATCCGTGAGGTCTGCAAATTCTACATGAAAGGTCAAGGCTGCCGCTATGGAAACAAATGCAGGTTCAAACATGAATTTCCCAAAAAAGACATGTCTGTGGCTGGTTCCTCAGACCTGAAGGGCCCAAGCCAGCCTGGTGTCAGCAGCTATTCTCCTCCTGAGTATGAGCTGGAGGTTCGTTTCCCCAAAGGGAACCGTTACCCTTTTCAAGCACCAATAGTTGCCTTCAGTACCAATGACGAGTCTCTTTGGGCTGCGGGGAGGCTCCATGTGACTGAGAGATTATTTGGAGAGGCATTGTCTGCAGCAAAGAGCAGCGAGCATGTTGTTTACACCCTGATAACCTTGTGTGAGGATGAAAATATCATGAAAGAACTGTTGTCAATACGGCATCACAAATACAGCACCCCACCTGTTGTTGCCGTTCCTCCACCTTCTCTTGCCATAGCAAAGAGTAAAAATGTAAGAAGCAATGCTTCTGAGGAGAGCAGGAGTACCATCACCAGCAGTAGTAACCATGCAAACAGCAGGAGGGCTGCTGCATCTAACAACCCGAGGACCACAGATAGTGAGTCGGATAGAAATGTACATTTTTGCTCTTTATTTTCGTTTGTTTCTTTATACAATAGAGAGCTGTATTTAATTTTGCTCAATTTTTAGTAAAACGGACAGTGGATGCAGAGGAGCTGGATGAGAAAGACGAGGATGAAAAGGACTACGCAGTTCCAGTTCAGAACGAGAGTTACGTCAACCTAAAGAAGAAGATGGTGAAAAAGCACAATACGACAGGCAGTCTGCTGCTAGAAAACAGCAAGCTGTGCAAAGAGTTCTGTAGGAAACAGGTGGGCCTTGGAAAAAAATGCACATATATTTTTGCTTTGTCTTCCTCCATATCCTTCTAAGTGTGATGCATCTCTTGTAATGTGTTTCCAATTTCCTTTGGTTGTTCTGTCAAACCAGTCCTCCAGACGCTACAGGTCTATGCTTGAACAGAGGAAGAATCTTCCAGCCTGGCAAGAAAAAGAGCACATCCTAGATGTGCTGGACCAGTGTCAGGTGCTGGTGATCAGTGGGATGACTGGGTAGGTCCCAAAGTATTACCATGACTTAAAGATTTAAAAATATATATATTTTAATGATCCACCCTTTCAGGATTTTTTTCCCAACCAATAGCAAGTCAGATATGATGTATGGATATATGAAGGGTTTTAGCATTTATGGAATTAAAAACATTTGCATCAGCTATATAAAAATTGAAAATTATAAATAAGATCTGCTATGGCTTTCCTTATTTTCTGTCATATCTGCTGTTATAATGTTATAATTATTTGATGTTTTAAATAATGAGATCAGTGTTTGTACGTAGGTAATCCCAATGAACCAAAAGCTCAGGCTTCGCATTGTTCTAAACTCTCATTCTTTTGTACTCTGGGTTTTGTATGAAAATGGTTAAGGATAGATGGTTGAGTATGATCATCATATGTAATCTTAGGCAGAAACCGGTCTTCTCTTTTTGAGCCTGTTGGTTAAGAACGAGAATGAAGGGAGCCAAAAAGGCTTATTTCAGGCAGTGGCTGAACAGACGGGCTGTACCAAAGTCCAGTGTAAGATAAATACACACAGAAGTATAAAAATTCACCTTCACAAAAAAGACGCTCAACATGTCTGTATTTATTGCCTGTTCCTAAAAATGACTGTGTTTCATGTGCTTTTGTATTAATGTGACTTTTCTGCAGGTGTGGTAAGACCACTCAGATTCCTCAGTTCATTCTGGATGCCTCTTTGAGTGGCTCCACAGAGCAGGTGGCCAACATCATCTGCACGCAGCCTCGCCGCATTTCCGCCATGTCGGTGGCTCAGCGAGTGGCACAGGAGCGGGCAGAGAGTCTGGGAAACTCTGTGGGCTACCAGATCCGCCTGGAGAGTGTCAGGGTACAGATACAAATATAAAAACATCTACAATACTGCATTCTGCATCTCTGGTTTTTATAGTAATACTATATACTCTCCCAACACTGACTACTCCTTTTATCAGACTTCAGCTACCAGACTGTTGTACTGCACCACAGGGGTGTTGCTGAGGAGGCTGGAGGGCGATGCAGACCTCAAAGGAGTCACGCATGTCATTGTGGATGAGGTGCACGAACGAACAGAGGAGAGGTGAGACAGAAATACTTCAGCTTAATGGCTCTTGTATTGTAACATGTAGAAAAGTGAACCTGGAAAAAATTCAAGCTTCTTCTTTGTTCCTTGTCTCTTAATCTGTGGTTATTTTCAGTGACTTCCTCCTGCTGGTGCTCAAAGACTTGATGGTGCAAAGGCTCGATTTGAAGATTATCCTCATGAGTGCCACTCTTAATGAAAACCTCTTTTCTGACTATTTCTATAACTGTCCTACTATCCATATACCAGGTACTCTATTAGCAGAACTGACAAATTCTATTCTGCTTAAAGCTCATTTCATACATTCCCCTCTTCATTCTAATAAATGTGTGTTGTTCCAGGGCGCACCTTCCCTGTTGACCAGTTTTTTCTTGAAGATGCCATTGCTAAAACTGGGTAATACATTTTAAAACATTTAAGTAAACCAAAGACTGTCTTTACAGTTTGGGTAGTAACACAACGGTTTGTGAATTGTGCTGTTTTTTTCCAGCTATGTCATTGAGGATGGTAGCCCTTACATGCGCCCAGGGAAACACGTTCAGTCTTCCACGGGTGGCCGAAGCAGAGGGGACTCAAGGGACGTGGTAGATGATTTGGGTGATGATGTCTGGAACTTCATGTCTTTCTGTAATAAAGACTTTGTCAAAGACTCAGTCCCAGATCAGCAGCTCAGCCTGCAGGATCTCACCATCAGATACAAAGGTGAAATGAAAATATATTTTGGTTTTAATCAAATAAGCTGCCAGTGCATAAATGTCAAATTTTGCATTGCTCATGCAGATACTAAGAAGTCTGTTCTCAAGACCATCGCCACAATGGACCTGGACAAGATCAACATGGACCTGGTGGAAAGCCTGCTGGAGTGGATAGTAGGAAGGAAGCACAACTACCCACCTGGTAAGAAAACAACATCGACAGCAAAGCAATCTTAACTCATGATGAAGAAGCAGTTGACTAGGATATTATGATCCTTTGCTCCGGAAATGAGGAAAAAGGACAAAGTAAAAGACAAAAACAACACGAGTCCTCTCCAAAAATATTACTAGACAGTGACAAGTTGTTGACATTTTCTTGATGAACATTTGGCTTTTTTTTTTTTTTTTTTTTTTTTTTTTTTTTTTTTTTTTTTTTTTTTTTTTTTTTTTTTTTTTTTTTTTTTTTTGGTGTGTACTTGTTTTGGAAGTCCAGTCAAAATTTGCTGCTTTGTTGGAAGCTGTACAAAACCATGTGACATGTATTTAAGAGCACACGGTAAACACTGAAACAACCAGGTACTATTATTCACTACTGTGGCGGCCCACTAGGGGGCTACACTCACACCCAGGTTGAGAGGAGGGGTTTGTCATGTTTTGTGTTGCGATGTGTTCAGTTCGTGTGTGGAGACGAATAAAGGTGGAGTGTGAAATTGAAGCTCCCGTGTCGTTTGTGTCATACCTCCACACTACTAGCATATTTTATAAATCCACTTACCTTCCTGTTAGATTATCGTGACAAATTGAGAGCACGGGAAGCACCAGTGGGGGGAATGTGACTTGATGTGTGATATTTTAATTTCTCCTTTCACTCCCACTCCATTTATATTTTTAGTCTTAGCCTAAGAAATGCTCCCGTTACTATAACTATTAAGCTATACAACAGTATATAAAGTAATATACTGTTGTGTTTTTGTTTAGGTCATTACCATATACATGTGGCCAGTAAGTCTCTGATGTACTGATCTGGATTGGGGAAAGCGTTGAAGCTGAACACTGGTTATGTTGCTTTGTGTCTGCAGGTGCAGTGCTGGTGTTTTTGCCAGGCCTCGCTGAGATCAAGATGCTCTATGAGCAGCTCCAGTCCAATAGAATGTTCAACAACAGGGGCGTGTCCAGGTCTGTGTGTGTTTTATGGCAACACTTTGTTTGTAATTATGTGTGTATAAAATCAACTAAAATCTGAAGCTGTTTTTTTTTTTTTTTTGTGAAACATTTTGACTGAAACACGTTAACTGTAACTTTTGGTCATGCCCATCAGGTGCGCGGTGTACCCACTCCACTCAACATTGTCCAATGAGGAGCAGCAGGCAGTTTTTAGCCGGCCTCCAGATGGTGTCACAAAGATCATCATCTCCACCAACATCGCTGAGACCTCAGTAACCATCGACGACGTGGTTTATGTCATCGACTCCGGAAAGATGAAGGAGAAAAGGTAACTTTCTATTACTCTAGCCCTAAATGCAAATTTTTTGACAGTTTCAGGTTGTGAATGCAAGCATATTAAAATGGATTCCTGTTATGAAGATGCACTGATATATGCTCAAATCTGTAAGTCTCCCTTGGTTTTATTTTCAGGTACGATTCATCCAAAAGCATGGAGAGCCTGGAGGACACGTGGGTTTCTCAAGCCAACGCGCTGCAGAGAAGGGGTCGAGCGGGTCGCGTGGCCTCGGGGGTCTGCTTCCACCTCTTCACCAGCCACTGCTTTAAACAGCAGCTGGCTAAGCAGCAGCTGCCCGAGATCCAGAGAGTTCCTCTAGAGCAGCTCTGTCTCCGGTAGATCTGTCTGTTTTTTCCACATAACTTTCTCTATAAAATGCAAATGGCATTTGATTAGGAGAAATTCCAAAACGCTTGTTCACAACACGGACCTTCCTGTAACAGAATCAAGATCCTGGATGTGTTTGCCGAGCAGCCGCTGGAGTTGGTCTTCTCTCGGCTCATCGAGCCCCCATCAACAGGAAGTTTGGACACTGCCAAGCAGCGCCTTCAGGACCTGGGAGCTCTGACCGCAGATGAGAAGCTAACCCCGCTGGGCTACCACCTGGCCTGCCTGCCTGTCGACGTGCGCATCGGAAAGCTCATGCTGTTCGGTGCCATCTTTCGCTGCCTTGATCCAGCGCTCACCATTGCTGCAAGTCTGGCCTTCAAATCCCCATTTGTAAGAAGGCGCTAGCTTCTGTTGAGAGAACATATGTGTAGTTTATCTGCAGCACGCCACTAATTTTAAGCTCATTAATATCACAAATGAATACACAGCGCAGTAATGTGCTGCTTCATCTTTTCTGCTTATTTTTGAACAGATGGGAGTTTACATGATGTGTTTTGGGGTGTAATACAAGTGTCTAATTCTGTGAAAATGAAATCCCGTTCTGCTTCCAGGTGTCTCCATGGGATAAGCGAGAGGAAGCCAATGAGAAGAAACTGGAGTTTGCAGTGGCTAATAGTGACCATCTAGCTTTGTTACAGGCATACAAGGTCCATACTGCACTTTTTTATTGTGATAAGATAATTCAAAGATGTTGAAATATATACAGATAATATAAAAACTCTTTTTCTTGCAGGGATGGTGCTCCGCAGCAAAGAATGGCCACCATGCTGGCTTCCTCTACTGCAGGGAGAACTTCCTGTCATGGCGGGGTTTACAGGTGAGGCAGCGGTGTCCAGAAGCACTCAATGATGGTCTACAGTGTAATTCTGATCTTCTCTGGTTGAATTAGAATCTGAAGCTGCACTAAAGCTTATGAAGTTCTTCCACTGCGTGCAGATTTAACTTCAAACGGCCTGAGCAGTGTGTTTTTATATGAAAAATACTTGAACTTTTGACCTTTGGCAGGAGATTGCCAGTCTGAAGAGGCAGTTTGCTGAGCTGCTGTCTGATATTGGCTTCATCAAGGAGGGCCTGAAGGCCAGGGTTATTGAGCGAATGTCTTCCAAGGGTACTGACGGGGTCATGGAAGCTACTGGCCCTGAGGTGACGCACACACACAAACACTGAATCAATGATTCAAGGGTTAATCTTTGAGAAAATAATTTCAAAAATCTGATATTTTGCACCTCAGGCAAACCTAAATTCCAGAAACATCCGGCTGATGTCCGCCATGCTGTGCGCTGCCCTCTATCCCAACGTGGTCCAGGTGTGCATACTCCCCATCTGTGTCATACAAGTAAAGAACAGAAAGCCAAACAGGAGTATAAAACATTCACGCTTGATGTCCTCCAGGTACGAGCTCCTCAAGGAACTTATAAGAAGACGGGCACGGGAGTGATGAAGATGCAACCCAAAGCCAACGAGCTCCGCTTTGTGACCAAGAACGACGGCTACGTCCATGTCCATCCATCATCCGTCAACTACACTGTGAGATGAGGAGAAAGAAAAAAATGCTGTAAATTAAACAACAAAAGAAACGAGCCTCACGTGTGTTCTTTGTGCTTCAGATTCGCCACTACAACAGCCCCTACCTGGTTTACCACGAGAAGGTGAAAACGAGCCGCGTTTTCATCAGGGACTGCAGCATGGTGTCCGTTTACCCGCTGGTGCTGTTTGGATGCGGGCAGGTCAACGTGGAGCTGCACAAAGGGGAGTTTGTCATCTCTCTGGATGACGGGTGGATCCGATTTGCTGCTGCTTCACATCAGGTCAGAGAATCAGATTTATTTTTTGTTTTTTTGGACCACATGAGCAAAAAGATTCAGCTGGCTCAAAGCTCAGTATTGCAGCAGGCTTACAGGTTGTGTTTATATGCTTTAAAAGTTTAATAAGTTCTATGGAGAGTGCAAGCAAGACAGCTGGACAACTACAACATATAAGTTAACATATATGCTACTACATGTGTTTGTGTGATTATATCCAGGTGGCTGAGCTTGTGAAGGAGCTGCGCTGGGAGCTCGACTTGCTTTTGGAAGATAAGATCAAGAACCCGAGCATGGACCTGTTCAGCTGCCCCCGTGGCTCCAGCATCATACAAATGATCGTCCACCTCATCTCTACAGAGTAGCTCCGCTACTCAAAGCTTCCTTTATTATTATTTGTTTATTTAAAGGGTTCAGATGCATGGAGCTCCAGTGTAAGTGTCTTTGTGCTCCTGCATCACCACCACAAAGTCTTCATTAAAAATTATTTAAAAAGTCAATATTACTGCATTGATGGAGGAAGATTAGCAGGGCGAATACTTAACGTGAGCTCAGCTTCAGCACACCACACTGTTGCCACCTGACACTTCAACTAAAGCGTCATTTTCCGCTGAGCTGCTGTTGTACTCGAGGCTTTTAAAGCAAATTCTGCCTTTGAAGAAAAAAAAAATGTGTCTATGCAGGTGATTATTAAGCTTCCACTCCTATTAATGCTGGACTAAAGCAGCTAATGCTCGGTTCAGTTTTTGATGTCATACTACCACTGCACGGTATATGCCCATAATTGGCACATGATTGATTGTTAAGTGATGTCACATAGTTTGTATACAGTGGTTTTTATTTCGGGTTGTGTCTTGCTCACAACTTTCAAGTTTCTTGGGTCCATATTGGATTTTGTACTATAAGTTTATTTGTAATGCATGACTCAGAGATCCAAGAGCTTCTGCATGGTATACAGTTGGTGTACATTTACTGAATGTATTTAAATGTTAAAAGTACAATTAAAAGTACAGTTTCACAATGTGAATGCAAGGGCTTTTTACACCAGGATGATTAGCTGTCCCGTATACAGCTGCCAAAGAAACTGGAAAGCTACTGTCTTAACATGAATTCCACTGAGCGCTGCACTACCATTAAATTATTGTGATGATAGCCTGTTTTTGGCTGTTTTTCTTCCTTAATGTAAGTGGTTTGAGGCCTGCTGTGTCTCAGATACAGCAAAAGAATTTAAGTTCAGGAGTAGGGGTGTGTATTGGCAAGAATCTGGCGATACAATATGTATCTTAATACAGGTTAGACGAGACGACGTATTGCTATACTAAAAGCCAGACGATATTTGTGTTTAGTAGGACTCAATTTAATTAGGAAAACTTGCAGTAAACAGTCCAAACTGTTAAATGCGTGACATGAGCCATCTGAAACAAAAACACTCTTAAGTTTAAAATGAATGGAAAAATTAACATCTGCTTTATTAAAAGTCATGTCAAACAAACAAAAACGACTTTACTGAAATATCAACTAAGGACCTATGCGTCCAATCCCCATTCAGCCACAGCGTCAGTAATGCTATCTGTGTCCAAATTCAGAGGCCGCATCCTCCGCGTCGGAGGATCCAAAGACCGAGAAGGCCGGAAGTGTGAGACTTGTGAAATGGGACAGTCTAGCCTTCAGATTTGCGTCACCAGCTGTTCCCACCCTTACCGCTTCCTCCTCCTCGGTGAAATGAGGAGGAGGAAAAAGATGATGTGAGGGGGGTGCGCTGTTCTTGCGGGGCTCTAGGGACCCCGCTCAGTGATCGAACTGGTGGGTAATAAAGAGTAATATTAAAACGAAGTTGCTACCGCCAGCGTTGCAAACTGGAATCGGCTGGGCCATGCTATGAATTCTGGGATATGGTGGGCAACGAAGGATACACCTGACCCGTCCTTCAAATTCGGAAAATGGAGGAGGCATTTAAAGGCCGCATTTGGAGCAGTCTTCGAATTGGGACAGCCTACGTCGCGTCGTTGTGACGTAACCGGCCTACAAATGCGGCCTCCTGAGCATGCAGCCTGACTATTGGGACACAGCTACTCACTAGTTCTACTTCGTTGATTTTGGCATACAGTTATCGCGAGACCTCATTTTTCCGTCAACGTGAAGGCGGTTAAAAACTGCAAACAAGTGGTCGGAGTTTGAATTGCAACATACAAAAGAAATAAACAGTAAACGCATGTAATTTTTCAATTTAAAAAATCGATAGGGACTTCCGGTGAAGATGGTTGGCTAGAAGACGTGCTTTCACTGTGCTCCCGCCTGTATTTAATATATACTGCTGTCTATACTTTTATCTAAACTACTGACTGAGAGTCTTGGGAACACGCAACAGCCTTAACTACGCTTTTTGGACAACAGGTAATGTCGAAAAAGACAAAGATTCAGACTCGAAAGATGACGGCCGTCATGACGACTAGTGCTAACCAAACCGACATGCCAGTAGCAATAGACGACCAGCACTCGCCCCCGATGGACACCGCAGCTCTTATCCGTGACGTGACCAATAACATCAGTGAGGTCATTGACCAAAAACTGTCTGCATTGTCTGGGACTCTGGAGAAAATTTCGTCTTCGTTGGAAAACCTTTCTAAACGCGTCACGGAGGCAGAGCAGAGAATCTCAGATGTGGAAGACGGGGTCACTGACCTCGCGGGAAGACTGGCTGAAGCTGAGGAGAAGATTAATATTATGACCAAAAGTTTGGATGATTTAGAGAACCGCAGCAGGCGCGACAACATCCGCATTATTAATTTAAAAGAAGGTGCGGAGGGTGAGAGTCCTATTCAGTTTTTTGAAACTTGGCTGCGTACTACACTTGGGCTGGGGAACAGCGTTACGGGTAAAACCTGCATTAAAATTGACCGTGCACACCGGGGCCTTTGCCCGCGGGGTGCTCATCCCAGACCGGTGATTATTAAGCTCCACAATTCCAGAGATAAGCAGCGGATCATGGCAGCAGTGAGAGCGGCCTCAGAACTTCCCTATGATGTACAGCGGATCTTTATACAGCAGGATATTTCTTATGCGATCCGCGAGAAACGACGGGGATTTAATGCTTCTTGTGCCTGGATTGACAAGGGCATCCGCTTCAGAATGCGCTACCCAGCGACACTCGTGTTGAATCACAATGGGACTGAGCACAAGTTTGTTTCGCCTAAAGACGCACAAAGTTTCATTAATGCGCTGGATTAAAATACAGCGAATGCCTGTTCCGTATAAACTGTTGGATTTAATTTGGGACATGACACTGGTTCAGTTCACCACAGGACGTGTAAGTCCACTGCGTTTAATGCAGCTCGACGGAAAAGAGACGGTTTAAAGGTAAAATGGAGACCTGTTCTTTTTTTGTATTTAAAGTGGCTTTAGGGCTAATATCTAGTATGGGTGGCATTTTGGTTTTGTTTTGGGTTTTGTTGTATTTATTTATTTATTTTATCTGTTTGTTTCTTTATTCTTATGCAGTTTGTTGTGTATGTAAGGGCTTCTTTGCCATTAGTTTATGATGGTTGTGTTTATGCCAGCACAGCCAGATCAGGTCTTGGGTTAAATGTTTTACAGTGTATTTATTATGATGGGTCCTTTTGTTTGCCTTGGGCTGACAATTTGTGTTCAATGACTGACAACTGTTACAATGAGTAATATAAAAATGATAACTCTCAATGTCAAGGGAATTAATCACGTAAAATATTTTCCTCACTCAAAAAAGTGCAGATTGCATTACTGCAAGAGACTCACCTAACAGATTCCGAACACTTAAAACTCAAGCATGACTGGGTGGGACAAATTTACCATTCGTCTTTAAAGTGGAGGCGTTGCAATAGTGATTCACAAACATCTACCGTTCACTTTAACCCTTTGAGGTCCACACCAAGAAAACTGCAATTAAAAAATGATTTCTTTGCATTTTTTTATTCCTTTAGAACAGTAACAAAGTTTAAATTTACTTTTTTTCAAACAACTCCATAGTTTTTTTTAAATATAGACCTCTACCAAACGGTTGAGATTTTCGTTCATGGTAAAACTCTTAAATACAAAAAATATTTTTGAAAGCTTAATAAAACATTTTTAAAACTTCTGTAACTTAGCAGCAGAGTAGACTGAACAGGTACAAGAGAGTTTTAATGCTACAGAACCAACTGAAACTTAGAGGTGTTTGATTTCCTTATTTCTGGTGATATGCAACAAAGCACTGCTGGTGGGCATTCAGGCACAGAAACACTTTGCACTTGTGATAGTTCCACCTTGACACTCCCTTTGGACAGAGGTTACACCGGCCTCGGTTGTCAGAGTGAAGTGGCAGGTGTCCCAAATTGTCATAATGCACATCTGGTTGTGGATGTGAAGGTCTTGGGGTGTAACGTTTCTGCTGAGGCAACATTTGAGGTGGAGAAGATGATGATGGTCGGCCAACCTTTGATGGAAGCTTGTTGACCTGCGTCGAACTGTGGGCAACTGCGAGACGAAACCTTTTGAGAGAGAGCGGTTTGTCAGTCAGTAGGGCACAGTCCCTCTTGTGAACAAACCAGGCATGGGACTTGCCTACTCCATTGTTTGACACTTGTAGTAGGCATGACCTCACATGCATTGATTAGAAGGTTGACACATTTATTGTCAAACCATTTGACAGCTACAGTTGATTGGTTCCCCCAGTTCTTGGGCAGAATAAAGGTTGGTGGGGTGAGCAATATGTTGAATCACCTCATCTGTGAAAAGTGTCTTGAAATACTGCAAAGGTGTCTTCATAGCATCAGGAGCTTCAAATACAGAATCAGGTACATTGAATTCATCAATGTCTTCATCTTTCCAGATTCTGCAAGGTGCTTTCCTTGGTTCTGGAGATTAGCATTGCTCAAAGCTAATGTCAAATGGTTTTGTTACTGAAATTTTTTTCAAAGTGCTTTTTGCATTACATCTTTTCTTTTCGGGTGGTGGTTGAGAAGATGAGCTCGTGGTTGGAATCTCCTCCTCACTTATGGACTCAAAAGAAGTTTTATCTTCCTCTCGTGTAGGATGGTAGTCAGGATCTTCTATTTTGTCATCATCATAATCGCTCAGATCAGCCTCAGAATCTTGTGGTTGTTCTAGTATCAGAACCTGAGAAATGTGTTTCCTTGCAGCATAAAAGGTTTTTGTAACCATCTAATATGTTGATCAAAATTAAAGAAAATGAGGAGGGGCGGAGTAAAATTGTATGCATCAGTAATGTGGTTATAATATTTTAGCATGGTAATAGATCAATAAGGGATGTTTTTATACTCAATCATTAGAATTTACAGTAAAAAGAAATTGTATTGTGTACATCTGTATTTTTTTATTCATTCTGTTCCATTGTTTTCCATTTTTGCTGCTCTTTGTCTCTGTCAACTGTGCCGTGACAATGCAAATTTCCCACTTGAGGGACTAATAAAGGCGTTTCTTCTCATATTATGAATGGACAAATCAACCGTTTGGTAACATGTATTTTTTTTTAATTATTTAAACCTCATAACATTAGCTTTCTTTCATAATATTACTATATAATGTTTAGTAAACCCTTTGACATTGTACAATGTTGAAAAAGTATGCCTACCTTTTTTTTTTTTAACTTTCTCTTTATTGGTTTTCATCTTACTTTACACAAAGAACTAAAGAGGGCAAGGGAAACTAACACATTCACAAATGTTCACATGTTCCCACCTACACATTGCCTTGTTTTACTTACACATAGCACATATTACACAGGTGCATATTCCATTCAAACAGTCGCAGTTAGTCCTCTGCATCATACAGGTGTCAGTTTCTAGTCTTTTAACGTATAACGATCCCATCTTTCCCAAAGTCTCTCACCTTTCTCCTTCTGCAGCTGCAGTGAGAAAGTAATCAATTCCATATGATGGATCATGTTAACAATGTCCATGACCAGCATCCGTGTGGGGGGGTTTGTCTGCAACCAACATTTAGTAATTACCTTTTTGCAAGCAACCATAATTATTTTCAGTAAGTATGACTCTCTGTTATTTATATCCTCAGGAGTTTTCCCAAGGTACATGGTACTAAAGGAGAAGTCCAGTATTACCCCAAGCACATCCTTCACCATTTTTTCAATCTCCTCCCAGAAGGTCTTCAGCTTAGGGCATGACCAGAAGACATGGAAGCAACCCGCAGCGACCTCCCCGCACTCCCTCCAGCACCTCCTGCCTCCTGAAATAGTTATACCTGCTTCTTTTTCCCATCGATGACTGACATATCTTGTTGAATCCCTCTTCATAGATATAAAACCTCTGTACACTTTGCCTATAGTTCCTCTTATATTGCTCTCTCCATAAGCATCCATAAATATTTGGACCACCCCACTTGCCTCCGCGTCAGGCATTCTAATTTCTCTCTGGAAGAAACTCCGAACCTGTAGCTAACGATAGAAATCTTCCCTGCCAGTCTCATAAATCCGAGACATGTCCTCAAAAGTTATCAGCTCCCCATGCTTAATTATCTTACAGATTGCAGTGATTCCACGCCTGGACAACTCCCTGAATTTATGGTCCAACAATGC
Source organism: Pelvicachromis taeniatus (assembly GCA_015108175.1). Classification (NCBI taxonomy): domain Eukaryota; kingdom Metazoa; phylum Chordata; class Actinopteri; order Cichliformes; family Cichlidae; genus Pelvicachromis; species Pelvicachromis taeniatus. The sequence goes on from VURO01048494.1 coordinate 25,636, forward strand.
TGGAAGGAAGCCCGGGAGATACGCTGGCCAACCCAGCAACCTTATTTCCCTATTTAGACAAAAACGTTTAATCACATCTGCCCATGTTTTCAGGGAAAAACTTACACAGAAATTTTGCACCTGATACGCCAGTGGCAAACTCTCAAGAGACCCCAGAACAGACTGTATTGGAAAATCCATCAAGGAAAGCTCAATGTCCTTCCATTTTTCCTCATACTCAGAGCTACACCAGCACACCAGAGGTCTAATCTGGGCTGCCAGGTAGTAATCCTCAAAGCACGATAGCTGGGACCTCCTCTAATCTGTGAAAAGTGTCTTGAAATACTGCAAAGGTGTCTTCACAGCATCACGAGCTTCAAATACAGAATCAGCGTCCACCGTCACTCAGGGGGGCGCCCCCGGCGGCGGCTGCACTCCCAGCGCCCGGTGAGCTCGCTCTATCCCTAGATTCTTCTCGCTACCCAAGTCCACACCGTCCCCCAGTTCCGATATCATCATGCTTTCCACATACCTTAGCATGGAGGTGCCTTCTATGTTCTCAGGGATGCCATATATCCGTATGTTATTACGGCGTGAGCGCCCCTCCAGATCTGTAACCTTCTCTTGAAGCTGCCTCTGGTTATCCAACAGCTGAACAATGGCATTCTTCACTCCAACGTCCCATTTCTCCTTCCCTACCATGCTTCTTTCCATTTCTTCCAAACGTTTCCCCACCTCCTCGATCCTGCTTGTGGTGGCGGTAACCTGTTGATTTATCTCGTGTGTTAACTCGCTCATCTGGGCTTTCATATCCTCCTTCAGACTTGTTCTCACGAGCGTCAGCTCCTTCTTCAATTCTGCCTTAAGGTCTTGCATGCCCTCCGCTACTACCTCACTCACCACCTGTCTGAGGGAGCCTAGCGCTGACCGTGAGGCCTCCTCCGCCATCTTCTCGTCCTCCTGCTCGGAGCGTGTTACATATGTCTTGCTTCCGAGTCGTATTTCGGCGCTTCGGCCCAGGGTCCGTCCCTTCTTATTTTTGTCACCACTCATTATACTCGAGGAAAAGTCACTTTTAATGGATTATAACCTTTAATTGCGGATTATTTTAGCTATTGATACAGGAGCTCCTGTTTATGCTGCTACTCTCGCCGCCATGACACCCGGAAGCCCGTGGTGTTCTTTCTGTTGATACCAATGCTTTTGTGGTACAACTTTTTTTATTTCCTAATGTTCCAGCATGAACATTTAATGGAAATAGTATTTTCTTCATTTTTGAAGAAAAACACCACGAACACAACATAAACATAGGAACATAACATCTGTCTG